>UESW01004576.1:717974-762384 GCA_900491605.1 Calamus simplicifolius | reverse complement strand
CGTTAGACAAATTAGTCGATATATGACACTGCTCCAGGCATGGATTTATGAGCATTTTCCATTACTCACTCCTCACCCAGCCCTGGATTATACTGATGCTAGGCCCCACATGCACCGTTGGATTCCCAGTAGTCCATCATGTACCACGATGGACCATTTAGTGATTCTACGCGAGTCATTGGACGTTTTGAGGGCTGATGAGGTATGTACCATAGGACCATGCACTTGTATATTTCTATGATTTGCCATATATTATCAAACTGATTAGGATTTATCTGTTGCAGATAGTTTGGGATCCCCAACGTCATATTCGGGAGGATCGTTCATTCCTAGATATTGTATTCTTTAGTGGATGCCTGAAGTGCATGGATGTCGTAGAACTCTATCATCCTGAAAGGGTTCTATGATAGTTCGGCAGGATACAGATGATCCCCCGCACACCACTAGCCCTAAGCGAGCCAGCAGAGGATCGACAGCAGCATCGTACCGCATTTGGTATGTCTTCTATGATAAGATATGGGAGAGATGGGAGGATCACCTGCTAAGCCGAGCGAGCAGGAGCCATCCAGTGACCCGGCCATCAGATTGCATACCAGGATATATGGATTGGTATTCTCATATCACGCACCTAGCAGTTCACCCCCCAGAGAGCCGATCCAGCATCTATTCCCGATCTCGTCCCGATGATGTTGATGCTGATGTGCAAGGGCAACGTATTGCAGATGCCATTAGCATTAGCACCAGCATTACATATGAGTCGGAAAGAGGTTGCATCACAGGGGATCGACCTGTACGACATTATTTCTCAGATCTCACAGACGTTGCAGGATCAGCATATCTCAGCAGTTAAGCCTAATGTACCTGGCCCTAGTCATGCATCGCCACAGCAGTACAGGCATCGACAACGATGAGATGGGGATTAATGATGTATCCTAGATATTTTGTAGCTTTTTAGCACATCTTTTTATAAAATACATTGAATTTTGAATGGAAGTTTGAGTTTCCTTTTTGTGCCAGAGTCTATATTCAATATACAACTCAACAGTCTTGCTAATTATAATTAGTAAACAATCACATGCTATTAATATGTGTCACAGTCCGGCATGCTCCGGCACGCCCGACACTCACGGACACTGGCCGAACGACACGCATCGGCATGCTCTGGCACAGGCTGATCGGCATGCTCCGACACGTGCCGATACGCATCGGCTCAACTTGGCACGCATCAGCACGGGCCGACCGGCATGCATCGGCACGTGCCGGCACCCATCGACTCGACTCGGCACGCATTGGCACTTGCCGATCGGCATGCATCGGTATGTGCCGGCATGCATCGACTCGACTTGGCATGCATTGGCACTTGCTATCGGCATGCATCGGTACGTGCCGGCATGCATTGGCACGCTCCGGCATGGACCGATCGGCACGCATTGGTACGCTCAGAATGGTGCCTCTTGAAATACTTTTTGGAAAGATTTTCTTGACAATTGCATACATTGCTCAGTCAATTAATAAAATAATGCACTTTATATAGAAATTTCAAACATTATACAACTTTGTATATTAATAAAAATTGCACTCTACAACTCAACAGTCTCGCTAATAATAACATTTGACGAGATCGTTTGTTTGAACTGTTGAATCCTAGATTCATATGAAGTTGCTCATTCGGAAGCACAAGGTAAATGATATCTTTGCCAGTTGGTCGCTATTGGGGGAACGGGATGTTCTGGCAACAGAAACACCTACAAAATAAATAAATAAATTAGTAAACAAAATAATTTTTGAGTCATTTAAGGATGAGCAAGAGATATTTAATTAATACCTCGACAAATGATTGCCATTTATGAATGCTGTTGCAATGTCTTTGTGGGATAGAGGAGGAAGTGGCACCGATCTAAGAGGTAGGAATGTAAGACATTGCTGCAAGGAGAGGTGGTATAGGACAATGTTATAGCAGGACATTATAAGATGCCCCATATCCGGCAACGTCATCCATCGGTCAGATGGTGGACAATTCTAAATATGATAATGCATGGGCAATCTTGTCTAACCTTTCTTCGATAGCAAATAAAGTGCGATAGTGCTCTGAATGATATTGCAACTCATATAATAAATCCTTCCTAACACAAAGCCAATCCTCCTCTCCAAATCCCAGCAAGTCAGCTATTGCTCTGAATCCACAGTTGCCATTAGGTTTTACATCCTTGATATGCCGGATGAACGGCCTCAACCCATCTGGAATTTGATCAATGTAGATTGTTGGCTTATATGACCGGGTTCAATGACGAAAAACCTGCAAATCATATGGAATCACTCTTATTATATTGCAAACAATTGCATACTAATAATAACCGGCATGCCCCGGCATGGGTCGGCATGGGCTAAGCTGCCCTGGTAGACTTAAAAATGAAAGAAATGCTTCTTACCTTCTTCCTCGGTTGCCTCTTTTGCACTTGCATCATTGGGGTACACGTACTAGGTGAATAACTATCTTGTTCAAGAGAACCAACTCAAAGGCAGAAGGGTCACGCAAGTAGACGTATCAATCTTTAATAAAGCGGGGCCACGTAAACCAATCATCCTTTTGTAGGCTCTTCAAGAGAAGTGTTATTTGGGCTTGCAATCTCTCACAATTTCCTTAACATATGCAATTGAGAAGCCCCATCCATCTGCTTGAATTTCTAAGCAATAATATCCAACTTCGGTTCACAGCTCAGCTTCATACTTTGCACATTTGAAGCAGGCACTATATTAAGTTTTTCCAATGAGGATCTATGCAGTCAAGGGGAATATGCCAACCTTCCATCCTGTACCGCATAATATCATGAGTGCAAGGTAAACCATGTGTGCGTTGAATAGCGCATCCACAAACTTATTCATCCATCCCAATTGAATTGGCTCGGTTCGCTTGGGTGAGGATACGATTTAATGCATTATAGATATGAAACCTCGTAGTTCTTTGAATTCAGCATGCTTAAAGTTATGTTGCACTACCGTCAAACTCTTCTCAATGAGGCTTTAATGTTACTGTGCTGCAACTCAATCAAACTATGAATTATTGTCCAAGATGACTCAAAATTCCCTTGACTTGATCCAAGCTGTCTTTTAAGCCTTGCATATGCACTTTCAGCCCTATTAAAGTAAATAAAATAAAATAAAAATTAGATAACAAATACATAATTAAATTATAAAGTTTTAAAATGAATCAATTTCTTATGATACCTATTAGTTGTCACATTTCGTAGTGCCTACGTGCGTCCATCCATACTGCGATAAATCTTTCTTGTATTTGCTCAGCCAAATATTTGATACATACCGTAAAGCATCTGGATAGGTACTAAACTCTCTTTGGAGTGCACTTCAGCGATCGTTATACTTATCTTTTTCTGGACAACACTAGTATATTCCACATCATTATAAACTTATCACATTTCTCCTTTGTTCCAAATAATCTTTTGCACTGAGCGAAACATTCCTACTAATATGCCATCTACATAACAAATGTGTTGCCGTAGGAAATACCATATGAATTGCATTCAATAGAGCCAAGTCTCTATCTGTGACTATCACCTCAGGTAGACCATCAATGTCCATGACACTGTACAATCTCTCTAATGCCTATGTATAGTTATCTTCCCGCTCAGACTCTATGTATACAAAAGCAATCATTACAAGAAAAATCAATTTTAGCAACACCAAAATGCATCGCTAATGCGTCGCTAAATCCATTTAGTGATGCATTAGTGATGCAATTTGGTCGTCACTGTGAACTTCATCGCAAACAGCAATCCGTCACAATTGCGTCGCTAAATAGTGACACCTAGCGATGCCCCGTAATGTGTCACTACTTTGTGACTAAACTGAAGTTGTCATAATTTAGTGATGTATTAGCGACTCCCGATTGCATCGTAATATTGCGACTAATTGAGTCGCAATTTTGCGACACAAATTGCGTCGCAATATTGCGACTCAATTGCGACACAATTAAATGTGTCGCAATATTATGACGTATCTAATTGCGCAATATTGCGATGCAATTGTATGCATCGTAATATTGTGATGCATTTAATTGTGTCGCAATATTGCGATGCAATTTGCATCATAATTGCGTCACAAAATTAATAATTTAATTTTTTTTAAAAATAATTGCGATGAAAAACTTTCATCGCAATAGTGTCGCTAATTAATTTTTTTAAATTAAAACTCTTAATACAATTTAATATATTAAATATTGATCGAAACATTGCATTCAAATATTGATCGAAACATTCATCAAAATTTTTAATAATATATAAAAATTTAATATATTAATAATTTAAAATTTTGATATACAAAAAATGCATCAAGAATCCGCACTATCACCACGATCATGGGAAGGCTGCGGAGGCTGGAATGAGCCCTACGACATGAGTGAACCAAATCCTATATCTGACTTTGCTCTCTCATGTTTGCAAGCTCCTGCCGAACCTCCTGCTGAATCTTCTGCCGAATCTTCTCCGTAATAGATCTTCGAATGTCGTCTAAATGCTCGGTAAGAATATCGCTAGGATAGTGTGAACTGAAGCCCTAATAGGGAAAATATCTAGAAGCTTTAGTGCCCAGACCATAGACCCTACGGTCTTGCGGCTGGGCACCAACAGCTTCCAAAAACACACGTCGACTCTCCTGTGGTGAGAGTTCAATGGGCAGCCCCCCATCAGTGGAGTCGACCTGCAATGGGACTGAAGCTCCTCGATTCGCCTTTGAATTATTGAATCAACAATAAATGAATCATTATATGAAGCTGAATAAAATTTTAGAAATTAAACAGATACAATATAAGGCTAATTTCTTACCGTAACCTCCTATGATCGTGCATCATCCCAGGAACCATCCTTCCTTGTGTGTGTCGTCCTAAATAGGCGAAACTCACCAGGATCTTTGCCCTTCTGCTCAGACTACAAAAGCAGAAGAAATGATATAAATGTAAGTATTTGCAAATGACTAAATTAGTAATTAAATTATTTATGTTTTCTTACCATACGACGTCTGTGCTCTTGAATCGAAA
The DNA here is from genome assembly GCA_900491605.1 of Calamus simplicifolius. NCBI lineage: Eukaryota > Viridiplantae > Streptophyta > Magnoliopsida > Arecales > Arecaceae > Calamus > Calamus simplicifolius. The sequence goes on along the minus strand of UESW01004576.1, from coordinate 757,334 downwards.
TGGATGTGGTAGGAGAGACCCGTGCCACGACCATCCTTTTCGGATCAGTGGTTCGTGGTGACTGATGCGAACCTCCTTTGCCAGGCCTCAGACTGTCATACCTGCTGCCAGTCATGCCAAATACCCTCTGGCATATGTACAGTACGCTCACCCAATCTCCTCCAATGATGAAGCATATCGGAGTATCGGCGTGCCACAAGAGCATTCCATGCTGCCCTAATGATATCATGGATGGCAGGGTCCCACGTAAACTTTTTCTGCATTGAAATAAATAGTTAGTTTAAGAATATATTAAGATTAAGAAATTTTATATCAATGATAAATTATATTTAATAAGTTTACCTAAAACTCTAAAAAATAAAACTTTCTCATGGCCGAAGATACATGATGCCAATCATAGCAAGTGGGATCAGCACGCCTCTGGAATATGGAGCTGATCTAGCTCGATACAGAATGTTGCTCAATAAAGCTGTTAAAAAATGCATGTTTATAAGTAATTAACTTTAACACACAAACATATATTTACAATTAGTATATACTTATAGCCCATCAGCATCTAGTCGAAGTACGGTGCGACCGGCGTACGAAGAACTTTCAGAGGTCTGTGCCGATTAACTATGAGACTCGAAGGCTGTAGATCTGAACTCTTCATCTCCAATGCTCATGAAGTGATTTGATGCGGCAGGGCTACGCCCCTGCTCACTCTGTCCGTCGGCGGTAGATCTATCTCGGCCCAACATACTGAAAATACTAAAGATGTATGCAATATAATTATGAATAATGATTGAATATGTAAAAATTTAACACTTATAAAAATAAATTAAAATTAAATAAACCTCTATGTTTAATCAGTGCCATTTGTTTTGTCAAATGTTGGTTCAACATCCGATGTCATATCGGATTGTGATTCAGTCATTATCATCGAGAGAAAACCGAACATTTGCATCCTCAATTTCTTGGACATCACCATTTGGATCTCTAACTGATATTTCAGGAGCCCTCATGAAGACCTCAATTGCATGCATTTCTATATTATCCTCTTGAAATGAAGGGCACTCAGTTGATTGACTTGATGAACTCTTGTCTAATATGATTGCTGAACGTGGGATGATTTTAGAAACAACCCACCAATCTCGCTTGTGATTGCGCAAATTTGGATATCAGCAGTAAAACACTTGCTGAGCTTGGGATGCAAGGATGAATGGTTCATATTTTTATAATCTTCGGCAATGGTTGACTTCAACTAGATTGTAGTCATTATGAACCCTTTTACCCACAGGAATTATCGGATCAAACCAATCGCAATGAAATAATATGGTTCATTTTATAGGCCAACCAGGATATTGAACTTCAACCACCTCTACTAACTTTCCATAACAATCCTGCATATTTACTCTAATACTTTTTTCTTTGATACACACATACCCCAGTTCTGCGTGCCTCTTGAAGATGCTAGTTGTTCAATTTAAAATTTGTACCTATTAACAAAATAGCCAGTAGAGGTTGTTACTGTCTTAATGGCCATTGCACTAGATATTTAATGAAAATATTATTGAACCATGGACCGTTTACCTATAAATTAATAAGCTATTCACAACCAATTCAAAAAAATAAAAGCCATTATTGCAATTGATCGAGTGATACTATTCACATATTCATAAAACCAGTAAGCGAACTCCATTTCTAACTTTTGCCCAATAGCAATTTGACTGATTTTTGGATTTATCTATCGTTGTTTATCACAAAACATCCTTAAGGGATGATAATAATTAAAACTTATGTTAGCAATTAAATAGTGAGGTATATTATAATTTAAAGTAGTGAAGTATATACTTACTCAATGTATGGATTGATTTCTTTCATTAGGATGCTGCATTATACTCCACATCCCTCATATCTCTTGACTTTTGCCTCCCAAATGAACGACCGATGCCTTTAAAAACTGATATTCTACCGTCATTAGGTTCTCCTTTATCCACACATACGTCATCATTACGATCAAGATTTTGGCTCCTCGTGTGGACGTGACTCTCAAAGTAATGAGAGGCAAAAGCTGAAACTTCTTCAAGTGTGCATTGCATATAGAACCTTCAACCCTTGCCTTATTACGCACATTATTTTTTAACTTCTTAAGGTACCTATATGTAAAGGTAAGAAATAAAATAAATCAATTTTCTTGCAATGAAATAATATTTGAAATGTCAACATGTACTACTGATTATTAATATATTTACCTCTCGAAAGATACATCCAACGATACTGCACGGGACCAGCTATACTCGCTTCGTATGGCAAGTAAATCGGTAAATGCTCCATTGAGTCAAAAAAACTTGGAGAAAATATTCGCTCCAACTTGCATAAAATAATTGGAATTTCCTTCTCAAGCCTTGCCATGGATGCAGAAGTAATGACTGTGGCAGATAACTCCTTGAAGAACAAGCTGAGCTCCGTCAATGCCTTCCACACATGGTGCGAAAGCAACTCACAAAAAGCTATAGGTAATAACTGTTGCATTAAAACATGGCAGTCATGACTCTTCATGCCAAATATCTTGAGATTATGCATGTCCACACACCTACTGATATTTGAAGCATAACCATCTGGAAATTTTAACCCTCTAACCCAGTTACATAAAACTTCTCGTGAATTTCTATCAAGAGTGTAACAGGCTTTAGGATAGGTCTCGTCAGCATTCCTCTCAAATCATCTCTTCTGCAATACTAATTAAGTTCTTCTCTCGACTTTGCAGTGTCTTTGGTTTTTCCCAGGATGTTTAGCACCATGTTAAATATGTTATCAAAGATTTTTTCTCAATATGAATAACATCCAGTTGTGCCGGATGAGATTTGTGCTCCAATATGGCAGATCCCAAAAATACTCTGCTTCTTTCAGTTATGTTCTTTACATATGCGGCCATTTATTCTATCTGCATCTGCTTCCAAGCATACCTCAACCCCAAATGCTTTATAGTATCAAATATATCTGTGCCAGACCTAACCGGTTTGACGAATTTTGTGACTGCTTTATTCTTCCGGAAGGCGATCAAGTTCCACCTATAAGGATAATTTGGAGGCAAAAACTTTCTATGATTATCAAATCATGACTGCTTACCACTCTTCTGCAATGTGAATGCATCAGAGTCATTCATGCAATAAGGGTACGCCATACGCCCAGCAGTGCTCCAACCAGACAACATTGCATATGCCGGGAAGTCACTGATTGTCCACATCAAAGCAGCTCTCATGATGAAATTTTGTTTCATAGAAATGTCGTAGGCTATGACTCCTGTTTCCCACAACATTTTAATTCGGCCACCAACGGTTGCAAGAAGACATCAATCTTTTCTTTAGATTTGATGGTCCTGGAACTAAAACTGTCAAAAACATTGCAGTATCTTTCATGCACTTCCATGGAGGAAGGTTTATATAGTCAGTATTATGGGCCAACATGAATACTGTTGGCCCGCTTCACCAAATGGTTGGAAGCCATCGATATAAAGACCTAATCTCACATTCCTTATATCTTTGGCGAAATTAGAATGATTCTCATTGAAATGCTTCTAAGCTTTTGAATCTGATGGATGCCACATTTTATCTTCTTTAGATTCATGTTCGGCATGCCATCTCATATCAGCAGTTGTAACCTCATATCTGTATAATCTCTGCAGGCATGGAGTAAGAGGGAAGTAATGCATCCTCTTGTAAGGCACACTTTTCCTCCTACATGTACTAGCTCCTCCTTCATCATTTGTGTACCTTAATTGCCTACAAATCTTACAATATCTCAGGTCTGAGTCTTCACCCCAATATATCATACAATTGTTCAAGCAACAATCGATCTTATTAACTGGAAGCCCAAGGCCACGCAACAACTTCTTCGTTGAGTAAAAACTATTTGCTACAATATTATCATTTGGCAAAACTTCCTTTATTAACCCAGCTACAGCATTGAACACCTTTTCTGATAATCGATATTCTGCCTTAATATTCAACAACCAAGCAGCCATAGACAATTAGGAATAACTCTCACAACCAGGATATAATTCTTGATTCGCAGCACGCAACATATCATAAAATTGTTGTGCATCTGGATTTGGTTCTTCCATAAATGTATTCTGATTGAATTCATTACCCGATGCATTCATCACTATTTCTTCATATCTGTTTAAATTCACAAATTTCATCAACGGGAATTAAAACTTGTTGGCTTGTGACAGCTACACCCATTTCCTCTATTTCACAATGACAGTACCAAACATCGTACCCAGAAACAAACCCCTTTTTACACAAATGCACCTTTGCAGTTTCAATATCTCTATAGGCTTTATTCTGACACCTGTATAAGTTGCAGGGGCACCTAATCCTAGGCCCATCCATCCATTCAAGTTGGCTACATGCAAATCTAATAAATTCTTCCAATCCATTCAAAAAATTGGATTAAGCAAGCCATCTTTTATCCTTGCATACATCCACGAGCGAGGCCCGCTCATTTTTGACCAACTTATACAATTTCTGGTAAACCATTAAAGAAAACCACAATATAAGACTATATTAGTATTAATAAATATATAACTAAATTATTGTTTTAACACATCTAAGGTAAATAATGACTATTTAAATAATTTATAACGATAAATCAATTTTATTTTAATGATTGCAACCAATTGATTAGGCCAGGCCCTGCTAAGGTTCCTACCCTGCAAGACCGTGCCACGTGGAGTTCGTAAGACTTCACAGTATGTAGGTGTTCTAAATTAATTCCACCGTCACTTCATATCTAAAAGGTAAGGCTCTATCCCATTCAAGATTATTTTCTGTGATATGTTATTCTGCTATTAATTATCATTATTTACGTTAAAATTTCAGCAGCATTTCCCCATATGTTTACCTAAATGTGTGGCATATATGCCACACTAGGAGAACGCATGAGAAAAACAAACCGCAATCTCAACCAACGATAACTAATAGCTGATTAACATATTGCAAAAAATAATCTCAAACTGTCCACTAGGACAATTTGAGAATTTGCAAGAGTAAGTCTTGCAAATTCTCAAATGGGTATAAAGGTTATAGTGCTGCGAAAATAATATTTAATTTTAAAAACAATTGAACTTATGCTTGTAAAAAAGTTTTCTTGACTATTATACATATTTTGATTGTGGTCTATAGTTACTAACTTTGTAAGATTATTATGTCCAAGATAATAACCTTAATCCAATATTTATGCATTGTATTATCTAATAATACTATGGTTTTAATATTATCTATTAAAGCCATACATAATCTCATTACCAAAATAATATATCCCAATATATGTTCTTGTAACTTAAATCAAAGTCAAAGTCAAAACCATTTCATAACAAAAATAAGATGCGACAATATATTTAAGATGTTCATCAATAAACTACCATGCATAGTTTAACATGCTGAGAAATTCAACAATAATTATATAAAAACCACTAATAAATCATGACTTAATTAATTTAATACAAAGCACTAATTAATCATTTAGCAATTTATTTAATTAATTTACTATCAGAATCACTAATTAGAAAATATTACAATGATGTTATATTGCAATCATTATTTATTAGAATACCATTATTTATTATACTATATTATAATATTATAAACTAATATATATTAATATATATAATATGATATTATTAATATTATTACATAATATAATTATTATGTAATAATTATATTATAATTATTACATAATAATTTCTTTTTGGGCTCGTGTTTGGGTTTTTTTATGCCCGTGGCCTGGCCACGGGGTGTGGCCAGGCCACGATCGACCGCCAGGCCAAGGCCGCGGCCGGCCAACGAGAGGGGTATTGGGAGGGGGGGCTGGGGGGGGGGGGGGTTGTTTTAATTTTTTTTTGGCTGTGGGGCGGCCACGGCCATGGCCGGTGATAGGGGGAGGGGGAGGGGGATGGGGGCTGGGGGGTTTTTTAAATTTTTTTTTTTTGGCCATGGCCGGCGACAAGGGTAGGGGGGTTGTTTTAAAGTTTTTTTTGGCCGTGGCCTGGCCACGAACTGTGGCCAGGCGGCCATGGCTGGCGAGGGCAGCCACGGCCATGGCCATGGCCGGCAACAGGGTGAGGGGGTGCTGGGGGGGTTGTTTTAAACTTATTTTTTTTGGCCTAGCCGTGGCCTAGCCACGGACTATGGCCAGGCTACGACCGGCTGCCAGGTGGCCACGATCGGTCGGCCGTGGCCGGCGACAGAGGGAGGGGGCTTTTTAAACCTTTTTTTTTGGCTGGCCGTGGCCTGGCCACGGACTGTGGCTAGGACATGGCCAGCCGCGGCCGTGGCCAACGATAGGGGGAGGGGGGGCTGGGGGGTGGTTTTAAACTTTTTTTTTTGCATGGCTGTGGCCTAGCCACAGACTGTGGCCAGGCCACGGCCGAACGCGGCCGGCGAGGATGGCCACGGCCACAGCCATGGCCGGCAATAGGGGGGGGGGGCTGGGGGGGGGGGGGGGGGGGGGGTAGTTGCAAACTTTTTTTTTTGCTTGGCCATGGCCTGGCCATAGTCCCTAGGCCACGGCCTGGTGCCAGGTGGCCACGGCCACGGTCGTGGCCAACGACAGGAGGAGGGGGGTTTTAAAACTTTTTTTTTTGGCATGGCTGTGGCCTGGCCACGATTGGCCGCCAGGCAACCACGGCCATGGCCGTGAGGGCGGCCATGGCCACGGTCGTGGCCGGCGAGAGGAGAGGAGGAGGGGGGGTTTACCTGAAACCGGAGTCGCCGGCAAGGAGGTCGGGGTGCCGGAGGGCCACCAGAGTGCCGCCGAAGGTGGGGAAGAGGGAGGGAGAAAGAGGGAGGGAGAGGCGCCGCCGGGTGGGGGGAGGAAGGGGGCGGTTAGGGTTGTGCGGGGGGCTTTTATAAATTAGGATTAGCGATGCATTAATGCGTCGCTAATCCATCGCTAATTAGCGATGCAATAAATGCGTCGCTAATTTGGTGCGGTAAGATCGGTCTGGCAAAAATTTAGCGACGTATAATTGCGTCGCTAAATAGCGAGCATATGGATGCATCACTAAATATAATATTTTATAATATTAATTTTATTTATTAATTATTATAGTGTATAATATTTAATATTATATAGTGATGATTTTATATATTTATATATTGTAATCTATGCTGCTCGTTTTGCTGGAGCCCCGGGGTGACATGGGTGGCTGCGATGTACATGTCCGCTTCCTTCGAGAACCTTCCGTGAGCGGTACTGCTGCCCCTTTCTCCCCTCCTCCGCCTGGGCAACGCTTCGATCTCTTGTCGCGGGTTACCTCAAAAAGTATTACACAATTATACTAAGAAAGAATATGAAAAGAATCAAGCTTTTAACAGAATGACCATACTTGTATGCATCAAAAGTGCTAAATCCCCTATTGGGATGTTATTTTTCGTTTACTGATTCCTTGACTGATTGGCGATATATAGCACAAACAGCTTCCATGCAGAGCTTGAAATCCTTTAGAATTGAAGAAAGCATATCTTCCTCACAGTCCTAGTTCATAGTTTCCTTTCTAAAATGATTCTTAGCAAAATCTCCATTAGAAGCTAAATCAGCAGCTTCTCTTTCAGAAGCGTCGTCGAATCCGGCATAATATAGTAGCAAACCTTTATTCTTTAGCTTTGTAGTAGGAGTTTTCTTCTGCTTACTATTTGTTCCTTCATATTGTTGGATTTAACATGAAGAATTCCTTAAAATGGCCAGGTTTCCTCCACTTTTTTTGTAACAAGAAGAAAGATTCATGAAAGAATCATCAAGCATTTCACTTCCTTCCTTCTCCCCTTCAAGTCTCTTCCTTCTCCCCTGAAACCCTTAAACCCTAAACCCCTGAACCCTTAAACCTTGAACCCCTGAATTCCTAAACCATTAATCCCTGAACCTTTAAACCCTAAACCCTTGTACCCTTAAACCCTAAAACCCTATTTAGCAACACACGCTAATGCATCGCTAAATAGCGACGCATTTATATGCGTCATTGTTTAGCGATGCATTTTAATGAGTCGCTAAATAACGACGCATTATTGCGTCGCTATTTAGTGATGCAATTTTGCATTGCTAAATAGTGACGCATTAAAATGCGTCGCTAATGAGTCGTGCGTGACTAAACAGCGACGCATTAAAATGTGTTGCTAACAGTGACACATTTTAATGCGTCGCTAAATAGCGACTCATTAGCGATGCATTTTAATGCGTCCTTTTTAGCACGCACTAATGCATTGCTGTACTAAACAATGACGCATTAAAATGAGTCGCTATTTAGCAACGAAAATTTTTGGAGTCACTAAATCCATCGTTAGTTAGCGACTTATTTAATGCACCGCTAAATTGCGTCGCAAATTTTATGGGTCGTAATTGCATCGCAATTCTATCATTATTTTACGCGCTATTTCATTAATTTCTTGTTGTGAATAGAAAATGTCATGTCAGTTAATGTTACCCTCACAATCTCTAAGAGACAAAGACGATATCTATTCATCTTGTAAGTGCAATTCATTATCAAAACACGAGAAATGCACGTAACAAATCTATGCTTCTAAGGTGTGCCCAAAATAAGTCACGCACAACATCAGACTTAATACAATTCCTATGCCACTCAATGTATTTACCCTCAATAATTTACCCAGAAGATGTTGTATTTGAGATCTCCCAGCTTTCTTTGCAACCTTACACCTCTGCCGTGCATTATAGATTGTCTTCATTGTCATAACATTGAGGGCATCCCTTTGCTTCAATGTGGATAATATGTCCTTAGGCCGAACCAAACTCTTCGATATATCCACTAACATTGTAGTCTCATGCTTAGATAATCGTCCAGCATATGAGCACCCTCGAGATGTTTCGTAGCTAGATGATTATGTACACCACAAACAACCATTAACATTCAATCATTTGCAGTGTCCAATTTCTTCTCTCTTAAGGCAAAAGGGCATCCACACTTCTTAGTGATACTGGCCCTGGTCTTTAATCCCTTTTCCCTTATGCGTTTACTTTTGAATGTACTACTCCTCTCGCAAGTAAAAATAATTCTTGATTTCTTAACATTGCTACCCGAATCAAAATTTTTTTATAATAATGACAAATCCATTCCTTCTCCCAGCTTTTCAACACCAATCATACATTTCTTTTCTACTTTTGAATATCTACAAAATAAATAGTTTAATGTGAGTAGACAATTTTATACTCAACTAATAAAATAATTACAATCAAAATTATCTTACCTCACAAGTTATAAATTATTTGTGTAATTCATCATACCTTCAGAGCCAATCATGCTGCATTCGGTTGAAGCATCGTCCTACATAATTAAAAAATTATTTAATTTATTTGGCCACACAGGGCCGAACAACATATGAATCGTGAAAAAAAAAATAAAACAGATTTAAAAACCAACCTTTGCGACCGTAGAATTTTTTTAAATCGCTTGTTGCTTGTTTATTGCTCGATTAAGAGTTGAAATCACTTTAACCAAGCTTCAAAATGAATTGAGGAGTTTTGGTTTTACAAAATATGGGAGTGGGGAGGGAGGAAGGATGTGGGAGGTGAGGAGGGGGGCTGTTTCGATCCGAAAAGGGGCTACCGAGCAAAGAGAAGCATTTTTATCATATTTTTTAAGGGATAAATTAATTTTTTTTTAATTAAAGGGGAAGGAAGGGAAACTGAGCAAATCTTGCGGGCTGAATGGAACGACACCTCACGGACACGGTACCGCCCATCCAAACCGAATCCCATCCGAGTACATGTAGTCCCGCAACTCGCGAGCAAAATCCCAATCGGAGCCCAAACGTTGGAGCAAGGTTTCCACTAAGCTTCAAATAAACGAAAAAACCCTCGTAATGGGCTTCCGAATCCCTCGTGTCACCACATTCCACGGGGCCTATCGCGCTGCAAGAACCCCTTAAACGGCCGTCGCCTCGTTCCCTTCGTCCCCGCCGCCGCCTCCTCGGCGGAGCACCGGAACTACTCCAGGGTCGGCAAGAGATGGCTCTTTGGCCACCACCACGACCACCACCACCACGGGAATGGTCTGGAGGCGGAGGGAATCTTTCGGCTAGGGGTCGCCGCCGACATGGCCCTCGCCGCCGGGAAAACCCTCACAGGCTACCTCACCGGCAGCACCGCCATCGTCGCCGATGCCGCCCACTCCGTCTCCGACATCGTACGTCTCCGTGGATTTCTCGTTTCTTTATTTATCGTCCATCTTATTGTTTTTTAATCCCATGGAACTTTATTGTCGAATCTTCTTGAATTAACGCTCGATCTCTTATGGTAGTTAATTCAGAAACTAATATAGAATTTCTTGCTGTTGATCAGGTCCTTAGCGGCGTTGCTTGGTGGTCGTTTAGAGTGGCCAAGGCTCCCAAGGACCAAGAACACCCTTATGGTTGGTTTTGATCTTGTACTTGGATTCTGATCTCTCAACTCCCGTCATTTCTACACTGATTTGAAGTGTAGATAGTAGTTTCATGACATGAAATATATCATTTTTGTTTAGAGACTGTCTAACTAAAATTCATTTAAGTGGTATTTTAATGGCATGGAGTATGATAGCTGGTAAGTAGATATCATCCAAAGAGTGTCATCGCTCTGTTTTACTTTTGTCGGATATGCATGAGAATTCTGCTGTTTTTCTTCCTTAGTTGGTGTGTGTCAAAATTTTCGTGTAATGCGTAAAAGGTTAGTTATATACAAAACCTAGCTATCAAGGAAAAAAAAAAAAAAAAGCTTATCCCATAATTTATAAATATTCTAACTTGGTAGATCCCATAATTTATGGAATATTCTAATTAGGTAGATTTTATGATTTATGAAATATTCTAATTAGATCAGTCCATTCTTAAAAAATCAACCTAATTACAAGATCAGCTCGATCCTAGAAAATTAGCCTAATCCTAAAATATTCTAATTAGATCAGCCTGATCCTAGGAAATCAGTCTGATCCTAGGAATATAAGCTAGTAAAAATTGTTACAAATTTTTTTAACTCCCCCTCAAGCTGGTGAATAGATTTTTTTCATTCCTAGCTTAGACACTACATTTTGAAACTTTGAACTACTTAGACCCTTGGTAAGTGAAACATAACTAGAACTCTGAAAAAAAAAGGAAGAAGAAAGTAATTTTGTGTATTTTATTCATCAATCTTTTAGATATATTTACAAGCTACAAATCTTATGTTAGGAAGGAAAACTAATTACATCAAATCCCTATAAATTAGAATCAAATATATTTACTTCCTATTATACAAATGCATTCTACTTCTATTCTAGAAATGCAATCTACAATAATCCTTATGAATCAGAATCAAATATATTTATTTCCTATTCTAAAAATATAATCCGTAATACTCCCCCTCAAGCTGAAGCATAAATGTTTATCATGCCCAGCTTATTACAAAGATAATCAATATGAACTCATTTAAAGCCTTTGTGAAGATATCTTCCAATTGATCTCCTATTTTTATATATCCTATAGAAATTAAACCTTGCTGAATCTTCTCACGAACAAAATGATAATCAATCTCAATATGCTTAGTTTGTTCATGAAAGATTGGATTAAATGCAATATGAAGTGCAGTTTGATTGTCACATCATGACTTAGCTGGTATTGAAATCTTGAGATTCATTTCGATGAGAAGCTGATATATCCATATTATTTCACACACAGACTTCTTTTCCTCCATATTATCAAATATCAACCAAATAATAGAGCCAAAACCATAACAAAGTTAAAAATACCTAAAGAATTGAACTTGTTCCAAAATAGATCCCACACTGAATAGATACTAACCCAAACAAGTTAAAAATACCCAAAGAGTCTGAACTTGTCTCAAAATAGACCCCACACCAAATAGATGCTGACCCAAATAGGTTAAAAATACAGAATCTGAACCTATCCCAAAATAGATCCCACATCGAATAGATGCTGACCCAAACAAGTAGTAAACTTGTTGTGAATGTTGAGGCGAGCAGAACGAAAGAAAAATGATCAGATTTTGGCAACGAAACTCCGGACGAAGGCTGATCGCCGAGTGACGCTTTCCCAAGTGTAGGTGGTGAGAACAAAAAAATTGACGAAAATAGAAATCCTAAGAAAACCCTAAAACCCTAACTGTTTATATATTTCAGAGTTATAGCCCGAAAGCTCTGATACCATGAAATACAACTCGAACTCTGAAAAAGAGAAAAAAAAAGTAATTTCTATGCATATTTATTCATTAATCTTCTAGATATATATACAAGCTACAAATCCTATGTTAAGAAGGAAAACTAATTATATCAAATTCCTATAAATCAGAATCATATATTTACTTCCTATTCTAAAAATATAATATAATATAGTAAGCACATCTGCAAGTTGGCCATGTATGAAAATATAAGGTGTACAGATCAATCCGCTCTCCAACTTCTCTTCTGTCCACCTTAATGTGTTTCGTTCGATCATGTTGTACTGTATTGTGTGCTATGTTGATTGCTGACTTGTCACAATAGAGTCTTATTAGACCATCCAATTTGATTTTCAAGTTTTCTAAAATGATCTTTAACCAAAGTAGCTCGCATACTCCTTGAGCCATTGCTCGAAATTCTGCCTCTACACTTGATCGTGCTACCACACTTTGCTTCTTACTCCTCCACGTCATGAGATTCCCATCAAGAAAACTACAATAACCTGAAGTTAATCTTCTGTCTATAATTGACCCAGCATAGTTTGCATCTGTATATGCCTCAAGTACTAAACCTCCATTCCTTTTAAACAGAATACCTTTTCATGGTGTTCCTTTGAGATATTTAACACCTTGTAAGCTGCTCGCAAATGAATATCTTTTGGACTATGCATAAATTGGCTAATTACACTCACTGCATAAGCTATATTTGGCGTGTATGAGACAGATAAATGAGTTTTCCTACCAGACGTTGGTACATTTCTATCTATTGCAGAATCTTCTTTTGCTAATCCAAGTCTATAATCAGGATCTATTGGAGTACTTGCCGGTTTGCATCTTGTTTTGCCTGTTTCCTTGAGAAGATCTGTAACATACTTTCGTTGAGAGATAAATATACCTGCATCGAGTGAGCCACCTCAATTCCAAAAAAATATTTTAGCCTCCCTAATGCTTGATCCCAAACTCCTTAGCCAAACATTGATTTAAGATCCGTTTCTCCATCATCATTTTCAGTCACTATTATATCATCAACATACACTAAGAGAGCTGTAAACCTCCCCCCCTCCTTCCAAAGGTGAGTGCTTAATGAACAATGTATGTCTTGACTCTGCCTGTATCCTATGGCTATCACAACTCTTGCAAATCTCTCAAACTACGCTTGTGGAGACTATTTGAGTCTATACAAAGCTTTCTTCACTTACACACTGTATGAGTTACCAAGTCTTTTTCATAACCTGGTAAAATTTTCATATAAATTTTCTCCTCTAGTTCTCTATGTAAAAATGCATTCTTGACATTAGACTGCAGCAAATCCCAACCATAATTAGTTGTTAAAGATAACAATATTCTGACAACGTTCATCTTTGCAACCGGAGCAAGTCTTTAGATAATCTACCCCATAGGTTTGTGTATACCCGTTGGCCATCAATCTTACTTTATATCTCTTTAGTGATCCATCCGCTCTATTCTTCACTGTATAAACCCATTTATACCCCATAGTTTTTTTTTTCTTATAGGTAACTTCACTAACTTCAAGTCTTGTTTTTCTCCAATGTCTTAATTTCCTTATTCATAGCCTGTTTCCATTTCTTATTAGATAAAGCCTCGGACACAGAGGTAGTTATAGCAATGGTGTTTAGGCTAACAAGAAAGATTCTATGAGATGGTGAAAAATTCTTAAAAGACATAAAATTTGAGTGAGGATATAAAGGTCATTTTGTGCACTCTCTAGTTTTCTTCCTAATTGCAATAGGAATGTTTAAATCGTCATAAGGCTCAATCTCAGTTTGTAATGTAGGTTCAAAAATTGTTACCTCATTCGTAGAATTCGGATTGAACTCTTGGATTTGTACAAATTCAGGGATAATCGTTTCTTGAGTACACCTTGCCATATCTCTCATCCTCAAGAGTAGAGTTAGATCTTTCTGAAGAATTTTCTGACATAGACATAGGCATAGACATCGAATCGGCATGGGACATGGACTTGAGGATACCGGGATCTTTCTGGAGAATTTTCTGACACAGACATAGGCATAGACATCGAATCGAACATGGGACATGGACTTGAGGATACAGGGGAAGGACACGAAGCTAGTTGAGAACTTGAATTTGAGGAAGGAAGTGAGGATGATGATGGCAGCTCAAGAGGGAAAAAGTCCTTATCTTTCATTACAAATTTCTTCTCCTGAAGATAAGGAAAATAGGACTCTTGTTCATTGAAGGTAACATCTGTTGAAACATAGATTTTTTTGACGAAGGATAATAACACTTATACCCCTTTTAAGTCGAAGAATAACCCACAAAGACACATTTCAATGCCCTTGGATCAAGTTTTTTCCTATTTTGACTATGAATATGGACAAATGCCACGCATCCAAATATCCTAGGAACAAGGTTATTTATGGTTTTTAAATCAGGATAAAATGTTGAAAGCATTTCCATTGGACTTTTGAAACCCAAAACTTTAGAAGGCAATCGGTTTATAAGATGTGTAGCTATAAGAATTGCTTCCCCCAAAAATTTTTGGTACATTCTTTTAAAACATGAAGGCTCGAGTTGACTTAAGAATGTGGCCATTTTTTCTTTCTGCAACTCTATTTTGTTGTGGGGTATTGACACAGGATGACTTATGTACTATTCCTTCTAAAAGTATGGAGTAAGAACTTGATTAAAATAGTCCCTAGCATTATCTGACCAAATCTTTTGATATTGGCCCCAAATTGATTTTTATTCATGAAGTGAAAGTTTGGGAGAATGGTACTGACATCAGACTTGTTTTTAAGCAAGAAAATCCAAGTAACACAAGTACAATCATCAATAAATGACACAAACCATTGCGCCCAGAAACATTAGGAATAGTAGATAGACCCAAATGTCACTGTGAATAAGGTAAAAAAGAACAGAACTTTTTTATTACTAATTAAAAATGGTACGCGTTTGTGTTTAGCAAGTTCACACACTTCACAATGAAAATTCTTGACATCTAAACCTTAAACAAAGAAGGAAACAGAATTTTAATGGTCCTAAATGATGGATGTCTAAGTCAACGATGGTAAAGCCAAACCTTTTCTTTATTTGATGAAAAACTCTTAGAAATAAAGAAATGAGATAACTTGCTCTTGGTGGTGCTTAATTAGATTGGTGTTTTAAGATAGTAAAGGCCATCACATTCTCTAGCAAGTCCAATCGTCCTTGAATCCTCGTCTTGAAATATACAATGACTGTGATGAAAAACTACATTGCAACATAAATCTGAGTGAATTTTTGAACAAATACAAGGTTAGCAGATAATTTGGGAACATGTAGAACATTTCTTAGGATAAGCGATGGACTTATTCTAACAACTCCTACACCTACTATAGTGGTCAAGGAATCATCAGCTGTGGCTATTTTTCTACTGCTTGGGATGGAAAATATATGAAAAAAAAAATTTGATGAGAGGGTCATATGGTCGGTAGCTTCTGAGTCTAAAACCCAAGAGCTGGAAAAGGTTCTATCCGAGGCATTTAATCCAACAGAGAAAGAAAACTCACCTGAATAGGCCAATGAATAAGTACCTGAAGGTTTGTCAAGATTGCCAATAAGGAATCTCAACCTTTTGACCTCTTTTTGGTTGAGAGCAACTGGCTTTTGTGGTGCTGCTCATTCTGTTGAGTCGCAGCAACATGGGCTTGGCCATTGTTTCTTATTTGTCCTCCTATTTGATAAGCTTGCTTCTGAATTTTTTTATTACTCCACTGACCCCATTCTTGGCTTGAAGTAGGAAGTTTGTTTATTTCAACAATCTCAGACATCGCAGTCTATGAAAAAATGCCAGCTATTAAGGCTGGCACAACAGGAAGAAGAAAAAGGAATATCGGCAATGAAGGCCAACAATAAGTCGGTAATGAAGGTCAAGAAAGAGCAGACAGAAACTTGGCAATGAAGGCCGAAAAAATTCCAAAGGTGTGAAACCCTAGGGCTCTGATACCATGTCAGGAATTGAAGCATAAATTTTCTCACTTCATTTTTGTGTAATGGGAAAAGGTTAGTTATATACAAAACCTAACTACTAAGAAAAAAAAGAAACTAACTAGGCTGATCCTATGATTTATGGAATATTCTAATTAGATCAGCCTAATCTTAGGAAATCAACTTGATCTTACAAGATCAGTCCAATCTTAGGAAATCAGCCTAATCCTGGAATATTCTAATTAGATCAGCCTGATCCTAAAAAATTAGTTTGATCCTAGGAATACAAGCCGTTAAAAATTGTTACAAAATTTCTCACAGTGTGGATAATCTTCTGAAAAGTGGTTCCATATAGTTGCACTAATATCATTAGTCGGCTGGAAATATTATATCTTGTCATGCAAACGTTAGACCAGAATGTCTTTGGTGGCTTTGTTGTTTTAAAGATTATTAAGAGCTGGTAAATAGGAATTTGTATTGAAATTTGTAACAGTCTATTTGATTTGGTCAATTGGTAAGAATACCACACGTGTATAGATATTAACTTCAATATGTTGGATATTATTGTAGAAAACAGCAAGCTCATTTGGCTTTTGCTTGCTCAATGATGGGTGAAAGTGGACTGGACTATATCTATGCAAATCAGTTTCCATATGTGAATCTATTTGGAGACGGATACAAATTTGGGAGCCTGACCAATATCCATATCCATTAAAGAAAACAAGATGCATGCATGGATAGACAACTAGGATCATATCTGGATATGTGGTTTCATTTGCAATCTTGTTCAGTTTTATACAGCTCTCGTGAACCTTAAAGGAAAAGTAAATGAAAATATTAACATTTACTTAACTTCTCTTACCTTGTACACGGTGATATTTTTGATTTGGTAGTTCATAAAATCTAGCTATGATTTATATCCACACTTATATCTATATTGTCAATATCCAATTTGCATCCATGTCCATTTAAAATAAGTGTGAATGTGAATTTAACATCCATTAATATATGTAACCATATTTGCATTCATCAAATAAAAACATAAATGTCATGGATATATTGATATCCAATCCATTTTCATCTCTACTCAGTGATTCTATTGCACTATCGAATTGTTTTTCTTATCTCACATTTGTTAGGGCATGGCAAGTTTGAGACACTTGGAGCTCTTGGGATTTCTGGTATGCTTTTGGCAAGCGCAGGCGGTATTGCATGGCATGCTGTTGATGTTCTTCAGGTATCTTCATTATTTGTCCTTTGCTCTAAGGTAAATGCTGGTTGGACTATGAACATATAACTTCACATATAGCAATGTTGATGTGGTGCTTGTTTACTCATCAAGGCCCGGGCAATACTCATTAGGCCTTGATGAATGGAGAGGTGCCACATTGACATAGTTACAACCATGGTATGCCATATCAATACATACCATCCTATATTGAGTGTATTGTATGATATTGGTACCAAACTAAGATTTGGTACTAGTGCATATTGAGTTTTGGTACATTGAATCGACCCATATATTGGGCGTACCAATACTATACTAGTAGTATAGTACTGGTCCAAGCTCTATTACTGAGACGGCGAACCTTGGTTATAAGTGTTGTCACATATTTGATGCCCAACTAGAATCACTCCTGCTTTAAAGGCTGCTAATTTTTACCATATGTGTGAATATCAAGCTTTCTTTAGAAATTAGGAAGGTGATGCATTGACTTAATTTCATCAACTAGGTGACCCTGTAGGTTTATATTTATAATCCATAAACCTGAATTTACTCCACTTTTCAAATTCAAAATCAATTGTGATTGTCTATCCATACAGTTTTTTCCTTATCAATTTCAGGGGCTTTTGGCATCAGCTCCAGATATGGTTAATCACACATGGGAACATAGCCATCATAACCACAGTCATGGTGGCCATCATCATGGAATTGACTTGGAACATCCCATCCTGGCCTTGAGTATGACAATTATATCGATTTCTGTTAAAGAAGGGTATGTCGGATATTCTTGGTTGTGTACTTATAGTTGGGTTAGCATAATTAGGAAGATACAACTTTAGCAATGTTTTGTGGATTTCTCCTTAGGAATCACATGCATCAGACAGTTCGAAGCATGTTTTTTTCATACATTGAGTCGTTATAGGTGGAATGTATTACTGATTCTTATCCCAACCAATTCTCTTGAATATTGGATCATCTATAATGTGAATATCCTTCATCATTGCTAACTACATTTTACTTTCTCGGGAAACATTTTATGTGAAAGGAATTTTTGGCAGTAATTTGGAAATATTCTTTTTATAAGGATACTTTTTTTTTTTCATTTCATTTGTGTGACCTGTCTCTGTTTCCCACAGACTTTTATGGACATCATTTTTTTTCCCATGAAAAAATATGAACATATGATGTTATTGTGTATCATTATAGTCTGCTTATGAACTCAACTCAACTCAACTTATCTAAGCCTTTTTCCAACTACATGGGTCGGCTATAGTCTGCTTATGAAATTTGCTTATTTTAGAATTAATTTGTTTGAACTAATGCATTTCCCTTGCTTGTAACAATAGGCTCTTTTGGATCACCAAAATAGTTGGGGAAAGAGAAGGAAGCGGACTCATGAAAGCAAATGCATGGCACCACCGTGCTGATGCAGTGTCATCTGTAGTTGCTCTTATCGGGGTTGGTAAGAACCTCCAGACCTTAAAGTTTGATAGAAGAGGACCTAGTTCTTCTGATATTTTTTTATAATTTTTTGCAATTTTCTTTACTGCAAAGTTTATTTAGTTTATATGTAATTTTAATGAACATGAGTACTATCAGGCTATGTTGCTTGTGTAGGCTGCTCTTTGCTTAATTCTACTTATTGCATCTTTTCAAAATTCTACATATTACTTCTATACAACTCCAAGTTGTTCTTATCCTCTAATTTTAATATATTTGCTGATTATTTTTTCATTAATCATAACATTATGAGGGGAAACTTAGATTTCATTTTGAGCTGGGTTTGAATGGATTCGCAGAAGTTTAGACTCTTGATCTGGATTAGCCAATAAAAACTACTAGATTTGACTTAGAGTTTGCAGCACTCTTGTATAGGCTAGTGAATCGTTTCTTGACAAGAATTTTAAATGACAGCAATAAAAATAATTTTCATTAGCCTGTGAAGCATTACATGATCTACAGAGGTATGTCTAATAGAAAATTTTAGATATTCCCTATTTTTTTATGATTTGCAGTTCTGTTCCATGGGGTTTTGGTGGAAGGGTGGTCATATGAACACCTTTAATACTCTTAGGACATAGTTAATCTAATTTAACATTGGTACTGCATGTTGGGCAATTTGATGTCATCACCCTTGTATATCTCCAGGATCTCGACATCTTAAGGCACATGCAAATCTTATATAGAAAATCTAAAAACCATTCTGTATAAGCCTTCTTTGGCAATTAAAAAATCGTTCACTTTTTGCCTAGTTGATGCACGGGCAAGAAGCCTCTGGAACATTAAATTTTGGCTTGTAATCATTTTAGACAATGTTAATCATATAGATCTATATGGCCCATGATACATATTGGCACAAGGGAATAATTACATCAACTTTGAAATTATAGGAAAAATTATATACAGCAATAATAGGTGTATATCAGGGTATTGAACCATAAAGGATAGATAGAAAAGATGAATTGGATGGTGAGTGGGGGTGGACATGGGCTAGGCTGGGTCAGGTTGAACCTGGACCCGGGTCAGCTATAGCTGGCCTGAGCCTGGCCCGATGAAAATCCCTGAAAATCCAGGCTTGACCTGAGCCCGGCCTACTAGATACAAATATATAGTAGATATACAAAGTAAAATAGCACCCTATTGTTGTTGTGGTGGGTAGACCAATTGTTTTTAACCCAGAGAATTTGGGTTGTAACCATATATATATATATATATATATATATATATATGGTTTTTCCTGAGCTCGGGTGTGGCCCAAAAATTCTTTGGCCCTCAAAAATATAGGCTTAGCCTGGCCCTATGGACTCAAAAAGTTGGCTGGAGCCCTTAAATATTTCAGGTTGGGCCCTAGCCGGTCCAGGGTTGCTTGGCCTATGCCTGCCCCTAGCGGTGAGGATGTTAAGATGGATGTGTGTTAAGGTGAAAAAAGATAAAACAGCAAGTTTATATGAAGCGAAGGAAAGATTGAGATGGCTCATCACGTAAAACAAAGGTATGGGAGGCATTTGTTGAGAGGCACGTAGGGAAAGAAAATGGGAGGTTAGGCCTAAAGCTCCCTAGGTAAAGAGGTGATGCAAAATGAGTGTGATAATTTATATTATTTCAATTTTTGAATTTTCCATCTACAATATGACCAATCTTTGAATTGCTCATGATTTTCCTTCTATCATAAAAGCCTGCAAATGATATTGTTAGTGACATACAATGGGCGTGTGCTCTATAGATTGAACAAGAGCTTATGCGCTTCCATCTAATTTTTCTGTCTGTTAGTTTATTTTTAGAGGGTATGAATTCCAAGGGCAGAAAGTCAAGAAGACAACACATTCATGAACAAATCTGATTTTTTTAAGAAGGGAAATCTTCAGGACTGGGGTGTTATCTAGACATACATGTTAGCTTTTGTCAACAAGATGATTTGAACAGACAACTTTTACATTTCATGGGTGGTGTGATCAATTGTAAATTTGCTCCAGTTGTTGTTGAAGTATTTCAGTCATTTGTTATGCTCATGGCTTCTAATTTGGCTCTTGATCACTGGAAACGAAGGAGGAAGGTTTCTGGTCTAGTTTCAAATATACAGCATATATGCCCTTTTCTCTACTGCTATATTGCAATGTTGGTAGTAATTAAGCTGTGAAAATGGTCACGTATGATGGTTATGTTTATCTACTTGTACTTCTAGCAATTTAGCATTATGGCACGATATATATAAGTGTGAACACCTTTCAGAATATGGTGATGACAAGTTAAGCCACCTCAGAGATGGACATTGTTTTGGGGCCATCTTCTTTCCAATCTTGAAATGTTGAAGTAGCATGTGTTAATTTTCTTATGACTTCTCTTTTGACTAGTATATTAGACTTTTATATGGTTGAACCTTATAAGTTAAAGGTTATTTTAAGATTTGCCCATACTAACCCATACCGTACCATACTATACGAAGTTTTGATTTAATATGAACTGAATTGATTGAACTGATCTGTACTGTTAGGCACCAAGTTGTTAAAAATGAAAAAAATGGCATTTGTCTTGATACGGGGTGCGCACTGTACCATACCGAACAGATAATATTAATACTAGTCTCAATACTGGTTTTGTGGACCTTAGTTTTGTTTTGTTTTTTGACATTACCTAAGGTGACTATTTGCTATTTCGCTAGTTTAACTTTTTTGTTAGTTGTGGTCATCATGGTTAGATTGCCTTCCTTGCAGGTGGTGCTGTCATGGGAGTGCCAATTTTAGATCCACTTGCCGGACTTCTTGTGTCAGGCATGATTTTAAAAGCTGGGCTTGAGACGGGGTACCAGAGGTAATGAGTTATTTCTTTTCTCAACCCCATCTTTGTCTTGCTGTTGATTTTTTTCTTCAAGTAGTGCCTTGTAAATGGCACTGCTTGTTGCTACAACTATCGTAGCAGTCATTGCATTGTAGGGTTGAGTTGCTATGCTTTGTTTACTGCTGCACTAGGATATGGCATTCCTTGAAAAATGCGATAGCCATTGATTTAAGACCTTCTATAATTTGGAAACACATTCACGATCAGAAAATTTTAACTTTGTGGCTGATGCTGGTATTAAATGTAAGAACTGATTCTGAGATCATTGAGAGAAAGCAGGACGCATCACCTGTTGAAAGATGCAATCAGCAGAACATGGAAAGATGTGATTTATTTCTTTATTATTTTGGGCCTTGGAAATCAGATTTGATAATCTCACTCCACAATCAGACTGCAATTTGGTAGATGACCTAATTGTGTCCCATCATTAATCCCTATTTTTATCGATAACTGGTGTAAGTAATGAAACAATTTTGAAAAGTATTACTTTTCTTGTATCCTTAAATTGATTGGGATGTTTGAATAAGAAACATGTCTGTGAAATATCTTGACAAGCAATATCATTTTAGTACTTTCTTTTTAATGTTTAAACAAACAAATTAGGGTATATATAATTTAGTTGAAATTAGATTTTGTATTAAATGTAAGAACTGATTCTGAGATCATTGAGAGAAAGCAGGACACATCACCTGTTGAAAGATGCAATTCAGCATGGAAAGATGTGATTTATTTCTTTATTATTTTGGGCCTTGGAAATAAGATTTGATAATCTCACTCCACAATCAGACTGCAATTTGGTAGATGACCTAATTGTGTCCCATCATTGATCCCTATTTTTATCGATAACTGGTGTAAGTAATGAAACAATTTTGAAAAGTATTACTTTTCTTGTATCCTTAAATTGATTGGGATGTTTGAATGAGAAACATGTCTGTGAAATATCTTGACAAGCAATATCATTTTAGTACTTTCTTTTTAATGTTTAAACAAACAAATTAGGGTATATATAATTTAGTTGAAATTAGATTTTGTCCGTCATATCCCCATATCTTCCTTTTCTCAAGTCAGACACTTGGATAAATGTTTAAATCCGATTTTTGTATCTGAGTCCATGCAATTGCAACACTTGTCATATTACCTGTCAAAATGTTTGAGTCACACTATCATTTGCCTTTATATTCAATGTTTTGCACTTAGTTTAATAAGCATGCATCAAACATTCGGTTAATTAAAGAACCTAATCAAGTTGCAATGTTAAAATTGTTCTCTCACCTTTATCTTCCTTTCATTTATTGTCACAACCAACTTATATTTATTCACATGCATATTTGTCTAAATCTTCATAATTTGATTTCAGTGTCATGGAGCTAGTTGATGCTGCTGTCCCACCATCTCTTTTAACGCCTATCAAGAAGACAATTACTGAAGTTGAAGGTGTCAAGGTAGGCCTCAGATTTTTCTCCTGACTTTGATAGGCATACAGAAGAAATAGTTCAGGAATTACTAAATATGGGACCATAGAGGTAGATAGTGTAAGGGTGAGCTCCTTTTCATAATAACGATATACATCTCCTTCATTTAGTACTTTGATCATTTTCAATATCCTGAATGAACTTACAACAATCTTGCATGTCTTCTGGTTCCTTTGTTGTAGGGATGGTTTAGTAAATCCAAATATGCTTGCAGTATCTGCACAATATTTTATTAGTTCATTCCTAAGTCATCTGCTATCACCTTAATTTAGTGTGATTAAGGTTTCCTTCACGATGAAAATAAATTTAAGTTGCATGCTAGGAAAATTTGATTTGTCTGTTATTCGGCAATCAAATGATCTTCTGGCAAGAAGCCATGGGGAAAATATCAAATGCATAGAAAAAAAGTTTAATTTATGAAACTCTTGCAAAGCATTTAACTTATTGGAGTAGATGACCTAAACACCTATTTATTTTAGGTTCTAAGCGATTAAACATGTTTTGTTTTGATAATGATCTAGCTAGGTGATATGTGCATGCGTCATTATTATGTATGTACACGTTTGAAACTTAATAGACCATCATAATACATAAAACTTCTGATTTCCATTTCCCTCTCCTTATAGGTTCATATCTTGCTAAACACACATACACTGCTTCCTTTGGATCATTGCCGTCATATCCCCACTTCATTACTTGCATATCCTCCACTTAGTCATCTAGTTTGGAGTACTGGCAGCCATGTTATCAGCGCCTCATTTCTTCTTTTTCTGCAAATAGTCATTAACTTATTCACCTGCCACCATGACTCTCTCATACGCTGCCTGTTGGTAGCGAAGAGATGATGATGACGATGAGTGTGATGGATGTCTGAAGGTGGATGGGTGCAATGGAGAAGAGAGGGGAACTTATGACAAAAACTTCCACAGTACGTAGTATGAGGGTCAAAGAGGTTGGGAGGCAGAGTATGAATAGGGTTGGATGACTGCAATTGGAATTGTTCAATGGAGACAAACAAGAACATGATCATACTCAATAAGTGATTGCACAAGGAAGCTGAAGAAGCTGCCAGCTTTTGGTCCGTGCTAGTTTGGTTCATACCATATGAACAAGTTATGCCAGCATATGCCACCCTCCAGCGCCAATACCAGGTTGAATTGTTTGGTATCAAGTCAGAAGATGTGTAGAACCTTTCTAATTTTCCCATTTTAAATCTGGGGATAGGAAAATTTTTGAAGCTTGGATCCGCCATTTATTTTCCAATAAAAATTTATCTTTTGTCATTACTATTTGTCTTTTATGTAAAGCGACATGCATACAGACATATTTAACTGATTGAGTTAGATATTTAATGGATCAAATATGGTCCACCTAACTACAAATTGATTTAATGTAGCATTCAGAGAAAAAGAAGCATAGAGACCCATGTCTAGGCAAAATTGGCTTGGCCACAGTATGGGACATCAGGGATATGGCGGCATGGAATGGTGCCAACACAGTTGCTGGCGCTGACTTTTAAATCCTTGGAAAGAAGTAATTTGTTAGAGCTTTTCGGCGAGTATGGCCTATTTTTGGCAACTTAGTGGATCAATCCACCCTCCCTTCAAAAATAGCTAGACCTTAGTTTATGCACATAAATACACCTTCATTTCACAAAGCTGTCACTCATATATGTCCATAGGTATGTGCATATATATCCATGATCAAATGTAAATCCATAGGTTTCCTTATTGTTTCAGAGGATAAGTAGTGAAAGTGTTGACATGTTTTTGTTTTGGATATTGTTCTAGTTGAACTCCTATGATTAACTTAGATTCTTGATCATTTTGCTCCCTGGATGCACCTGCTAAATAAATTTCCCAGCCCATGTGTATTTTTGCATGCATATGAAATTTTTTTTGCATCTTTGCCACCCAATTGGAGTCCTTACTATTTTATCTTGACAAAATATTCTTGGTGTAGGGATGCCACCGCATGAGGGGAAGAAAAGCTGGGTCATCCTTGTATCTTGATGTACATATTGAGGTATGGCTCTTCCATGGATTTCAATTACTTCATAATACCATCTGCTATTGTCATATTCCAATCAGCAAGATTGACCTTTATTCCTGGTTAATGCTATTCACTTGCGGAGCAGAATTTAATGAAGCACAACCCTGGTAAACGACTACATCTGCAGTTGACAAAATAACTACAGATAATCAGTGTACATTCTCTATAATTTATCAGTGTCTAATTTGAAGACACTAGATGATTAAGAATCCTGCTTTAATATGATCATATTAAAAGTTACAGTGAATTAAATATTCTAAATGTTTTCATGGCATTTAGTACTTTTTTTTGGCTTAAGACAACTTGCCCATGTTCTGTTGTTACAAATTGTAATCCCTTCTAATATGTTATCACTTATTGTTATACCAAGGTACTCGTAGATGTGTGATTGAGCTCTCCATTGTTTTGATGATTGAATTGATTTCGTTTGTTTTGGAATTGTATCTTTGGCACGAGCTCTTTATATGTTTCCTAGATCAAAACAACAGGCCTTATGCCCCCTCGTAGAAGACCTTTATTTTATGATCAAATAAGTTTCAGGTGGTCTGCTCTAACAATTTTGTGCACGAGAATGAGCCTACAAAAGGCTGGTAAAATAAGAAAACTCTATTACATTAAGATGAGTCAAGATTACATATGCTGTTATCATACAAACCTCCAGGCTAGTTTTGGGTATGAGTTAGGCGAAGACTGTTTAGCTCTGGGCTTAACTTTGACCGGAGGAAAAGGAATGAATTATAAATGTCTTACGCGTGCTTGCAGTGTAGAGATTGACCTCATATTGAAATGATAGGCCTTAGCTGAGATGATACTATACTCAGGGTTCTTGGAAAATGTTGTTGACTCAGATGAATAATCAAAATTGTATCATAATTTTATGCCAAACAGAAAGTGTGCTAATCTGACGGTAAATTATCAGAGCACTACATGAGCAAGCCAGTAACCATAATACATCAATAACTAAACCAAACCAATTTTGTTCTCATTCATGGATGGCCAGACGTCGCCTTACTGTTTGTGCTACTGCTTTTGGTTATAACTTATAAGCTATCATGAGTGCATGCATGATGGCATATGTATTGTATCATTATGATTTTTTTTAATATATAGTAATGCCTGAGTTACAGAATTTCATGTTTGATATTCCATCTTGTATGGATTGTGACAAGACATACCTTTTTTTCCTTCTTTTGTCTTAACCATTGTTAAAATTCAGTTTGATAGCAAATTATCGAAGCACTATCTGTGCAGGTTAGTAAACAATAATAGATCAATAACTAGACAAAACCAAATTGGTTCTCATAAAAGGAGCGCTACATGCTGCCTCCCTGTTTGTGCAACTGCTTTTGATTCAGAACCTGTACTAACTAGTTTGAGATTAAGGATTTGTTATTATTGTTGTATGAGTGCATGCATAATGGTGCATTGTATCATTATAATTTTTTTTGAAGTACCTGACTTGCAGAATTTCATACTTGATCTCCGTCTTGGATTTTGATCAGATGTCATGTTTTTTCTTCTGTCTTACCTTTTGTTAAAATTCAGTAAATGCTGACTACCACTTGTATCTCTTATTCTGAGGTGCTGATTCTAAAAGTAGAATGGTGCTGCAGGTAGATCCCTTTTTGAGTGTTAGTGTTGCGCATGACATTGGTGAGGCTGTGCGTCATCAGATACAGAAATGTCATGGTCAAGTTGCTGAAGTCTTCATACATATTGGTATATAATAATGTCATCTCTTTGCACATTGTGTGTTTTACTTAAGAATGGTCCTGTTTATAATGTTTGGTTTGAAAGGCCATGCCAATAAACAATGCAATAGTTAAAACTACAATTATATATAAGTTTGTTCTGACCAAAGGATATAACTTTCATTGTTGTCTATCGGCAAGAGAACATCACATATAAAAGCTTTTAGCAATAATGAGATGCAAGCAGACTCCAGCAAACTCTATCTGAACTTGTCTTTACCTAAAGTATGGATTGTTCCCTTATACCTAAAGCTGTCTATTGGGAGGCATTTGTATCACCTAGATAATTTTAGGCAGGACACTAAATGTTCAATTTCAGTGTGCATTAAATAGCTTCTCATGCTAAAACCTGAACTGTTTAATTTTCTGCTTGACCTTACGTTTGCTGTGCTTTCCCCCCTCTATTTGTAGTCTTTTATTTCCTTTCAGTATTCCTATTGGCTCAATCATTAGTAACAGATTCCTTTTGAAATATTCCAAAATTATTCATTTAGATCCATCATATTCACAATCCTCCTCGGTATCACACCAAGAAACAAATCCGAGAGCATAGAGGGCCAGAACCCAAACATCATCTCTAGACAAGAAGAAGCTGAAGCCATTGTTTCTGATATTCTCTCAACACTATTTTCAGAGGTATGTCTATCATTTTGTTTAAATTGTTTGAGATTTTTGCAGATACCCCTTGACATATGCTTATTTGCATGCATACTCATGCCACACCTGAGCTGTGATATGGTTCATCCCATGTTTAAGCCTTGAAGTTATTTCATTTTGGAACGCATTTAGCCATTGGCCTGCTTATGAGTGGATGGGTGGGTGTTTTATGACAGGCAAAAGAAAAAGTACATAATGTTTCAGCTATATGCATATAATAGTCTTCATCATCACGTATTTGCAAAAACTCCCTCCCTTATTCATACATACATAATGGCCAGGAAAACTCACAAGGATTCAAATAAAATACCCTTTATGTTTGTGGCATTTCTAAATTTTAGGAAAATTTATTGTGTTTTGTGCTTTAACCGATTGTTGGTGTGAAAAGATAGCTTACCCCTATGGTTCTCCTGGTGTATTTTGAGCCTAGAAGATATTTCACTTCTGAACCCATTCACTTATAGATACAAATGTATGGGTGTGTATATTCAGACATGCAGAACACAAGTATTATGTGTGAATTTGTATGATTTTACAGATACCTTGATACCTATGATTTTACAGATACCTTGATATTTCTCCATCTTTTTCTAAGATTTTGTTGTTCGGTCATTATAATGTGAGGGAAAAGTGCAAGGAATTTTATGAAATATATCAGTCTTGTTTTAACAATATGAAGGCACCATCGATGTCAAAAATTCTTGTGTACCAAAATTATTTTCTGCACATCTTGCTTAGTTCTTGTTAGAATATTCTCATATCATAATGTATTGGTTTCAGAAAATGTCCCTTGAACGTGTAACACTCCACTCATTGCAAGGAAAGGTGTTACTCCAGGTTCTGGTCTCCATGCATCCTGAATTGCTGATTCGGTAATCTATTCATCCCAGGTACTTGATTAAACTGTGTTTGATCATCCAGTTATCTTGACTCTATTTTAAATTCCAAGGGACGCAATGGACATTGCAAAAGAAGCGGAAAAGGAAATACTGAAGGCTGCTTCTGGCATAAACCAAATTAGTATCCAGCTGAGATTGGGGAATCCAATATCATGAACCACCAGTTCATAGCAAAAAAGAAAAGTTGGATTCTCAACACTAATATTGCTTCTCCTTCTGTTTGTTATGAGTCATGTTAATGAGGAATATCAAAATTTTTGGCTGTGGATTTTTTAACAGCAGCCCTCAATGTCAGAAATATACTTCATCAGCAATTCTTTTCTGCATATTGCTGATGGAATGCATTACAAGAAAGTGTAAAATGATCGTACAAAGCCTATACATCAATAAATTTGTTCACCATTTTGCTTTGTGAGAAATGCTTCTCGTGTCTGATTTCCCTTCTCATTGTCGCATACACAGTATGCGGTAAAACATCCAGAGAAAAAAACTATTCTGTGAATGTTATTGGAGGTTTAGTTAAGGCGATGTAAAAAGCATCCTTGGAAAAAGTAAATGAAAATCACCAGAGATGGGCCAGTTGGACTTCGTCAGCGGCAGCAGATAACTTATGGAGGTTACATGAGGGCGTACGAGTCCCCAGAAGTTGTCCATTTTAGAGCTTCTTTAGTAAAAGTTATGTTTTGGTTTTTCACAGACAAGTCAAAGTGTATGCTGATCAAATGTATTATGCTGATCAAATGTATTTAATGATGTATTTAATGATGGTAACCCTTCATCAGCATTCTTCTGTCTGGGAAATCACATTTGACCCTTAGAGCCAAATTATTCACGGGTTCTTTGATGTAATACCTTCTTATCATGCCCGTGTTATATCAGCAATGCTTATAGGGAGGAATATTACCGGGAGAATTTGAAGAGAGAAGATATCGAGCGGCCAGGCAAGTCCTCAGAATTCCATCATTCTATGACTTCTCAAATGCTAGAAATCACCTCACAAAGATTCTTATATAGATTCTGATTCGAATTTGAAAGAGAGACGCACAAACTTGAACACAAAATAGCTAAAGCTTCCTCTAAGAAAGAACATCAAATGGTACACATCCATATAGAGAGCAGCACGAAATATAGGACGCAAGCAAGTTGGCATTTTCGAATAATGTAGAACTTGGATTATCAAAATTGCTGAATCCAAACTATATAATTGAATATTACAATAGAATTTCTTTTTTTCATGTTTTAGCCTGATAAAGATCAAACTTCATACCGTTGCCTCCATGTCACACCTCCCAGAATAATCTCGTTTACAAACATACTTGATGACACCCAATCACCGATCCTGAACGTCGAGAACGGAGTGCTTCTCGAACCTTTTCTTCATCAGGTTGCCTGCAAAGAAGTCCCAAGATCGAAGGGGATTCTCCGGTGGGACCCTCCGATGCCCAAATTAGCGATTAAAGTCACAGTTGAAGAGGGGCTCGAGTGAGCCCTTTGGTATGGAAAAGGGGATCTCATAGAGGAGGGATCTCTTTCTGAGTGCTAAGACAGCGATTTTGGGGATTATCGTGCATACCTGTTTAGAGAGTGGATTCAACTTTTTATAGGGGTTGACATGGTCACATGAGATTCCGTGAGGAAGGAATGTCTGCGGGTTCTCGAAAGTTGTGTGGATCTGAGCTGGTTGGTAGGTCCTGTCCCATCGAAGAGGAAGAAAATGACGGTTGGTGGGTTTAGTCCCATCAATCAGTGGGGCTGCTGAGTTGTTGGGTCTAGTCCCATCAACAACGTAGCCAGTGGGTAGGTGGATCTGACGTTGTCAGGCGGCGCAAGTCAGAGAGGTGGTTTCTTGAACTGCTGGGGCCATGCTGGGGTCGATCTGGAGAGAACTGAAACATCTCGACCTTCCCGGTGGAGCCGAGGCCGAGCCTGGTTGACCAGGGGCAGCCGGGGCTGGCCTTCCTGGCCAGGAAGTACCGGGACGGGGCTGGCCAAGGAAGGCCTGGGCCGACACGGCGGGCTTGGAGACACCGGGGCCGAGAGGGACTGGCCAGGGATGGCCGGAGCCGGCTCGACGGGTTCGGAGGCGCCGGGGCCGAGAGGGGCCAGGGATGGCCGGGGCCGACTCGGCGGGCTCGGAGATGCCGGGGCCAAGAGGGGCCGGCCAGGAATGGCTTGGGCTAACTCAGCGGGCTCGGAGACGCGGGGCCGAGAGGGGCCGGCCAGGGATGGCTGGGGCCGACTCGGTGGGTTCGGAGATGCCGGGGCCGAGAGGGGCTGGCCAGGAATGGCCTAGGTCGACTCGGCGGGCTTAGAGACGCCGGGGCTGGCCAGGGATAGCCGGGGCTGACTCGGCGGGCTTGGAGATGCCGGGGCCGAGAGGGGCCGGCCAGGGATGGCTGAGGCCGACTCGGCGGGCTTAGAGATGCCGGGGCCAAGAGGGACCGGCCAGGGATGGCCTGGGCCGACTCGGCGGGCTCAGAGATGCCGGGCCGAGAGGCTGGCCAGGGATGGCCGGGGCCGACTCGGTGGGTTCGGAGATGTCGTGGCCGAGAGGGGCCGGCCAGGGATGGCCGGGGCTGACTCGGCGGGCTTAGAGACGCCGGGGCCGAGAGGGGCCGGCCAGGGATGGCCGGGGCCGACTCGGCGGGTTCGAAGATGCCGGGCCGAGAGGGGCCGGCCAGGGATGGCCGGGGCCGACTCGATGGGCTCGGAGCCGGGGCCGAGAGGGGCCGGCCAGGGATGGCCGGGGCCGACTCGGCGGGTTCGAAGATGTCGGGGCCAAGAGGGGCCGGCCATGGATGGCCGGGGCCGACTCGGCGGGCTTGGAGACGCCGGGGCCGAGAGGGCCAACCAGGGATGGCCGGGCCGACTCGGTGGGCTCAGAGATGCCGGGGCCGAGAGGGGCCGGCCAGGGATGGCTGGGACGCAAAAATGCTATGGTTTTATCGAGATGCCCCTGTGGCCGCACGTGGCTACACCAGCCACATCAGATGCCCCCTCGCCCCTTAGCGCTAAGGACCATGCGCCTGCTGCCCTTTGGGCGAAAGGGGCGCAAAAATTCAAAAGGAATGATTGCTTCTTTTGGTGCGCTTTAAATGGGTTGATGAGTTGGCGCTTGGTTTCGAGGCGGTGTCTCTTCGAAGACCTCCCGTAATCATTCGTTAGGTGGGGTTGACGTTGGCGCCGGACGCTCCGGAAAAAGAGCTCATCGAGTAGTGGAGAAAAGGCAAGGACATCATTGCTGCCCCATTTTCTATGCCCCACGATTGGCCAGGGATCACGTCTCTTGGGGAAACGAGGCAGCATGTCTCGGGCCCAGGCAAGATTTTCGGCTGGCAGCATGCAGCGCAATGGACACACGCCAGGTGGCAAGATCTCGGGCAGCGCTGGCCGAAACAGGGGCTATAAAAGCCTTCCAAGGCCTGTGGAAATCTTTACGCTGCCATTGCTTTCTACTTCCTTCTTCTTTGAGTTCCGATTCTGCGACCTGAGCCTTTCAACTCCCAGGTTAGTCTGATCCCCTTCTTTTCCTATGGACCATAGCGCCATTAGGGAGGGTAAGAGACCCGTAGAGGAGTCTTCCCAGTCCGATAGCGAAGACCAGGCCCCTATGACTAGTAGGCAAATGCCTCGACTGTCAGGCGGCATCGTTATCCACGACCCATCAAGGGCATTAGGACCTCCGCCTACCTCTGGTTCTCCCATTAGGGCAGTCCCCCTGTCCTCTCGCCGTCCGGCCCTTCCTTCGCGGTGAGCTCTGATCCAGCGGGTCCGTTGGGGGTAGCCTCAACCATGACCCCTAAGGATGTAGAGGCCATTAGGGCTAAGTTCCTGGTCCCTGATTTCATTGGCCTGTCGCGCCGGGGCCCGAGATAGGGTGATTTCTGACCATCCAGTCGGGTCGCTCTATATGAGGAGTTCTTCCGGTGCGGGCTGCGCCTTCCTTTTACCCTTTCTTTCTTAACCTTTTAGAGAGGTATAGACTAGTGCCGGCACAGTTGACTCCGAATTCGATTCGGATCATTTGCGCCTTCGTTATCCTTTGCCACTTTGAGGGGGCCCGTCCAGAGTTATCCCTGTTCTGAGCCTTTTACAAACTCCGCCGTCAAGGCGAGGGGGCCTGGTGGGCCTTTACGCCAGGCCGGGTAGAGCCTTCCCCCTAGGCCTCCCATCCAAAATTAGAGGGTGGAAGTCTAGGTCCTTTTTGCTCATGTTGAGGGGGTGAGAACTATTTGGAGGGAGCCCGATACTGGCTCCAACGATGACTCCTCCATTAGGGAGAGAGATAAGGATCTGTTTATCCTGTTATCCAATTGTCAGATCCCCGGCTATAAGGAACTCCTGTCGAGGAGAACCTGATAGAGGCCGAGTTGGCCCCGGCGACCAGTGAGCCTGAATCGCTTTGTCCCATTTTTCTGTTTACTGCATGTCACTGCTAATGCTGATTACCTTTTCTTGTGCAGCCATGAAGTTCTCCATCAGCGAGTTCGAGGCCATAGCGAGGCAGAAGAGGCCGGCGACTGGAGAGTCGTCTCAGCCGTCGAAGAAGCTCCGGAGAAGGGAGTCGGCCAGGCTGGCCATAGCCCCCACAGCCCCAACGCCCGCAGCGGAACCGGCCGAGAGGAAGCCGGTGGCGAGAGTGGCCCAAAGGCCAGCCGGGGCCGAAGTTGAAGAGGGGGAGATCTCGGCCACCGCCGAAACACCGGTGGTGATTCTGGATGAAGAAGCCCCCGCTGCCGCTGATGTGCCCAAGGCGGGGTGGGTCACCGTTGTTGTTGGCCCCCCGGCTGCTGCAGAGCCAGGGAAGGAGAGCGCTCCCCCATTCACCGACGAGGGGGAGCGGATCGCCAGGGAGGCCCGAGATGGGGCGGAGGCGACCGAGGAGCAGAGGGATGAGCCGAGGAGCTCATCCCACCAATCGTCTTGGCACCCAGACCGTCCTCAGGTGGAGGGTCCGCAAGAGGGACAGACGTGCCTGGTCCCTACCATCGGCAGAATGGCGGATGCCGCCCGAGCCTCCCGTCTCTTATCGGGAGTCCGAGCTACCGATTTTGAAGAGGAGATGCGGGGGATGAGCCACTCCGCACTCATGGACATGATTTTGGTCTCCATCATCCAGGTAGCCTTTCGGATCTCTTTCTTTTCCCAGTGCTTCTCTCTTTGTAGCTAACGTGTTTCTCCTGTTGCAGATGGCCAACGGCGCCCTTGGGCTTCGCGAGGCGTTGGCCCAGTCTTTCGGCACGTTGGCGAAGGCTCTGGCGCGGGCCGACAAATATCGGAAGGAGAGCATGGCGCACGCCGATAGCCTTGCTCGACTTCGCCAGGAGACCGCGGCCCGCGAGGAGGGCTACGTCGGCCGCCTTCAGGAAATGGAGAGCCGGGCCGCTGCATCCGAGGCCAAAATGGAATTGGCCTTGGAAAGGTCGAAGGCCGCCGCGGCGCAGATCAAGGAGCTTACCAGGCAGCTCCAAAGCGCCATGGAGGAGGCCTGGACCACCGAGGAGAAGGCCGCTGCCGCGGAGAAAGCGGCAATGGAAGCTATTTTGGAGAAGGCCGGTGCAGTGGCCTGCGCTGACGATGCCAGCGCCCGCGCCGCAGAAGCTGAGGCCAAGGCCTGGGAGGCTGAAAACAAGGCACAGCAGGCCGAGGCCGAGGCCGGGCAGGCCGTCTCCAAGTTCAAGGCTTCGCCGGAATTCAGGTAGGAGGTCCTCGAAGCCAGCCTTGACGCTTATCTTCAAGGCTTCGAGATGGGAAAAGTCCGAGTAGCCGAGGCCCTCGAGGTCGACATTGCCGATCTTGAAGACATCCGGGTCGGGGGTCCCGATGAGGAGCCAGCTGGGTAGAAGGACAAGGGGAAGCCTGGCCCCGGCGAGCCATGAATTGTATTTTCTTCTTTCTTTGTTTTATGTAACTGACCTTGGGTCCGATTTTGTACTTATCTTTGGCTATCAATGAAGAAACTTTTGTCCAAGCTTCTTACTTTTGTACCTTTCTTCCATAGATAATGAAAAGGTCCTTTACTCAAAACCTCTTTGTGTCTTGATCTGTTTGCTTCTTTCGCTTTTGAGAGAAATGCCTCACTGTGCCAAATCAGACATGCCGGCGACATTGGTTGAATATTGTATCTTCCAAACTGTTCTTTTGAACCTTGAGCGTTGCGCATGTCGGTCGTGCCGAGACCGAACTGCAATTTCGGACTTGGCCAACACTTGAACACATCGCGCGATGTAAACTGGCTTATGAATGCCCAGTGCTGTTGTAGGTTGTTTGAAAGAAGGCTCGCTGTGTATGAATCTTTCTGAAGGCTTGGAAAAATCGGCAGATGGCTTGCTGCCGGGATTAATTTTGGAGGTGTCGAGGCCGACCAGAAATGGTCAGAACCGATTTAGCCATTGTAAGGGCACCAAGGGCAAGTGAAGTTGACCAGAGGAAGTCTATGTCGACTTGCTCGGTGCTGAAAGCGCCTGAACCGGTTAGGGCCGATTAGGAAAGGCCACGACCGTGCCGTACCGAGCTGTTAGGAGAGATATCACCGTGCCGGAGCTAAGGGGGGTGGTGCCGATGGTTGCCTTGAACCGCTTCAGTGGTATGTATGCCGCCTAAAGGGCGACTCAACCGGGTACGGGGCTATTAGGGTCTTGACTGACTCGGGGCACCACCGTGCTGGGGCCGAGTGGTGTCCCGTTAGCCGCGATGCCAGTGAGCTCCTTTGAACACTTTAGGGGTTTGTGTGCCACCTGAAGGGCGACTCAGTCGGGTATGGAGCTGTTAGGGTCTTAACCGACTCGGGGGCACCGCCGTGCCGGGGCCGAGTGGTGTCCCGTTAGCCGCGATGCCAGTGAGCTCCTTTTGAACCACTTCAGGGGTTTGTGTGCACCTGAAGGGCGACTCAGCCGGGTACGGAGCTTTAGGGTCTTAACCGACTCGGGGCACGCCGTGCCGGGGCCGAGTGGTGTCCCATTAGCCGCGATGCCAGTGAGCTCCTTTTGAACCACTTCAGGGGTTTGTGTGCCACCTGAAGGGTGACTCAGCCGGGTACGGAGCTGTTAGGGTCTTAACCGACTCGGGGCACCGCCGTGCCGGGCCGAGTGGTGTCCCATTAGCCGCGATGCCAGTGAGCTCCTTTTGAACCACTTCAGGGGTTTGTGTGCCACCTAAAGGGCGACTCAGCCGGGTACGGAGCTGTTAGGGTCTTAACCGACTCGGGGGCACCACCGTGCCGGGCCGAGTGGTGTCCCGTTAGCCGCGATGCCAGTGAGCTCCTTTTGAACCACTTTAGGGGTTTGTGTGCCACCTGAAGGGCGACTCAGCCGGTACGGAGCTGTTAGGGTCTTAACCGACTCGGGGGCACCGCCGTGCCGGGCCGAGTGGTGTCCCATTAGCCGCGATGCCAGTGAGCTCCTTTTGAACCACTTCAGGGGTTTGTGTGCCACCTGAAGGCGACTCAGCCGGTATAGGAGCTTTAGGGTCTTAACCGACTCGGGGCACCACCGTGCCGGGGCCGAGTGGTGTCCCGTTAGCCGCGATGCCAGTGAGCTCCTTTTGAACCACTTCAGGGGTTTGTGTGCCACCTGAAGGGTGACTCAGCCGGGTACGGAGCTGTTAGGGTCTTAACCGACTCGGGGCACCGCCGTGCCGGGCCGAGTGGTGTCCCGTTAGCCGCGATGCCAGTGAGCTCCTTTTGAACCACTTCAGGGTTTGTGTGCCACCTGAAGGACTCAGCCGGGTACGGAGCTGTTAGGGTCTTAACCGACTCGGGGGCACCGCCGTGCCGGGCCGAGTGGTGTCCCGTTAGCCGCGATGCCAGTGAGCTCCTTTTGAGAGACTTGGCCCTCGGACAAGGGAGAACAGGCTGTGCAGAAAGGGCCTCCTTTATTACTTCACGCTCCAGGGGAATACATCATTGATAATATTGGCGGAGGTTATCCGCATTCCAGGTACGTGGAATGGGTTTTCCGTCGAGTTCCTCTAATTTGTATGCCCCCCTGAAGTGTTTCGGTGACGCGGTAAGGACCCTCCCAGTTGGGGGATAGCTTGCCCCCCTCCGTAGGCTTTGAAACCTCAGCTTTTCTCAAAACCAAGTCTCCGCGGCGGAAAACCTTGGGACGAACTCGAGCGTTGTAGTACTTGGCCGCTCGCTGACGGAAGGTCGCCATGCGCAGCCTTGCCCGATCGTGCGCCTCATCTATGAAGTCCAGGTTAGCCGTATCAGTGCAGAGTTGTTTTCCTCGTTGAAGGACTCCACACGTGGGCTGGGCAGACCGATCTCGACGGGGATGACGGCTTCAGATCCGAAGGCAAGACTGAAAGGAGTCTCGCCCGTCGGGGCTCTAGGGGTCGTGTGGTAGGCCCAGATCACACTGGGGAGCTCCTCCACCCATTGACCTTTGGACCCGTCTAGCCGGGTTCTGAGTCCTCTAAGGATGGTGCGATTCATGGCTTCGGCTTCTCCGTTGGTTTGAGGATGGCCGACAGAAGTGAATCGGTGATGAATGCCTAGCTCGCCACAAAAGACTTTGAATGCTTCATTGTTGAATTGGCGGCCATTGTCCGTGACGAGGGTGTGGGGCAGGCCGAAACGGCATATGATCGACTTCCAGAAGAAGGCTTTGACTTTGCTTTCGGTGATCTTGGCCAGTGCCTCGACCTCAACCCACTTGGTGAAGTAATCGATGGCGACTAGCAAAAATCTCCGCTGCCCTGAAGCTGGGGGAATGGCCCGAGAATGTCCATTCCCCACTGGGCGAAAGGCCATGGGGCCGAGAGCGGACTCATTGGGGCAGACGGTTGATGTTGGATGTGTGCGTGGCGCTGGCAACCATCGCACTTCTGAACCAATCTAGCTGCATCTTCCCTCATCGTGAGCCAGAAGTATCCTTGACGGAGGGCTTTTTGAGCTAAAGATCTGCCCCCCAGGTGATTTCCACAGATGCCTTCGTGAATCTCTCTGAGGATGTAGTCAGCGTCGGTGGGCCCTACACACTTGAGTAGGGGGTAGGAGAACGACCTTCTGTATAGACGCCCGTCCAGGAGGATGAATTTGGAGGCTCTCCACTTGAGCAGCCTAGCTTCGTTGCGATCATCAGGGAGAGTGCCGTCAGTGAGATAACGGACGTAGGCGTCCATCCATGTGGGCTCTTGGGTGAGTGGGAGGACTTCTTCACTGTCCTCTATGCTGGGTCTTTCCAAATATTCAATATAAGCATCTCTCGCCAAGCCATCGGTGGAGGTGGCCAGACGAGAAAGGATGTCGGCCTTGGCATTTTCGCTCGGGAATGTAACTGATACTGAAGTAAGGCAGTGGGGAAGTTAGGAGCTGAACCTTGCCCAAATATTGCGCCATAATGGGGTCGCGCGCTTCATATTCCCCATGGATTTGTCCAGAGACAAGTTGCGAGTCGGTAAAGGCTCTGAGACGCCTTACTCCCAACTCTCGGGCTAGCCTTAACCCAGCCAGCAGGGCCTCGTACTCGGCTTGGTTGTTGGTGGCTTCGAATAGGAACCGCAGGGCACATTCCGTCCTTTCTCCACCCGGCCCGGCAAGAATGAGGCCGGCGCCGCTTCCTTGTGAATTTGATGCGCCATCCACATGAAGAAACCAGGATTCTCCATCATCATCTGGCTCAGGTTCGCACTGCTCCATGGGAGCCTCTTTGGGATCTTCCTCCGCCCAAGTGCACTCGACCAGGAAATCGGCTAAGACCTGAGACTTCAGCGCCGGCCGAGCTTGAAAAGAAAGGTCGAACTCTCCCAGCTTGATGGCCCACTTGGCCAGTCGGCCTGAAGTGTCCGGCGAGCCAGAATGGCTCGAAGGGGCTGATCCGTGAGCACCACAATAGGATGGGCTTGAAAGTACGGACGGAGGCATCGGGCGGAGACTATCAGGGCAAAAATAACTTTCTCTGTCTTGGAATATCTGACCTCTGCGTCATGAAGGACCTTACTCACATAATAGACGGGTCTCTGAGTTCCATCGGCGTCGAGGCGCACCAGGACTGAGCTAACGGCTTCGACGAAGCAGCTAAGTAGAGGAAGAGACTTTCTCCATCTCTTGGCTTGGATAGAAGTGGCGGAGAAGACAGGAATGCCTTCAACCCGTCGAAGGCTTTCTGGCAGTCGTCCGTCCATTCGAAGCTATTCATTTTCCGCAGGGCCTTGAAGAAAGGCAGGCATCTCTCAGCCGATTTGGAGAGGAAACGACTTAGAGCCGCTATCCTCCCTGTCAATCGTTGCACTTCCTTTTTGCTGGATGGTGGCCTCATGTCGAGTATGGCGCTGATCTTCTCTGGGTTTGCCTCGATCCCTCGCTGGGTCACCATGAAGCCCAGGAACTTGCCCGCCGTGACCCCGAAAGCACACTTCTTGGGGTTCAGCTTGACTTGGAAGCGACGGAGGTTATTGAAGGTCTCCTCTAGGTCGGAGACGTGATCGGAGGCGCGGGTGCTTTTTGTCAGCATGTCGTCTACATAGACTTCCATGTTCCGGCCTAGCTGATCCTGGAACACTCTGTTCATCAACCTTTGGTAGGTTGCTCCCGCGTTCTTGAGGCCGAAAGGCATCACCTTGTAGCAATAAATGCCTTCTCTGTCACAAAGGAGGTGTGTTCCTCGTCGCTAGGGTCCATCCTTATCTGATTATATCCTGAGAAGGCGTCCATGAAACTGAGGAGTTCGTGCCCAGAGGTGGAATCCACCAGCTGATCAATTCTGGGCAGGGGGAAGCTGTCTTTCGGACACGCCTTGTTGAGGTCGGTGAAGTCTATGCAAATCCTCCAGCTCCCATTTGCCTTACGCACCATGACCACGTTGGCTAGCCAATCAGGGTAGTGCGCTTCC
>UESW01004576.1:537097-709750 GCA_900491605.1 Calamus simplicifolius | reverse complement strand
ATATATATATATATATATATATATATACACATATGGTTTTTCCTGAGCTCAGGTGTGGCCCAAAAATTCTTTGGCCCTCAAAAATATAGGCTTAGCCTGGCCCTATGGACTCAAAAAGTTGGCTGGAGCCCTTAAATATTTCAGGTTGGGCCCTAGCCGGTCCATGGGTTGCTTGGCCTATGCCTGCCCCTAGCGGTGAGGATGTTAAGATGGATGTGTGTTAAGGTGAAAAAAGATAAAACAGCAAGTTTATATGAAGCGAAGGAAAGATTGAGATGGCTCATCACGTAAAACAAAGGTATGGGAGGCATTTGTTGAGAGGCACGCAGGGAAAGAAAATGGGAGGTTAGGCCTAAAGCTCCCTAGGTAAAGAGGTGATGCAAAATGAGTGTGATAATTTATATTATTTCAATTTTTGAATTTTCCATCTACAATATGACCAATCTTTGAATTGCTCATGATTTTACTTCTATCATAAAAGCCTGCAAATGATATTGTTAGTGACATACAATGGGCGTGTGCTCTATAGATTGAACAAGAGCTTATGCGCTTCCATCTAATTTTTCTGTCTGTTAGTTTATTTTTAGAGGGTATGAATTCCAAGGGCAGAAAGTCAAGAAGACAACACATTCATGAACAAATCTGATTTTTTTAAGAAGGGAAATCTTCAGGACTGGGGTGTTATCTAGACATGCATGTTAGCTTTTGTCAACAAGATGATTTGAACAGACAACTTTTACATTTCATGGGTGGTGTGATCAATTGTAAATTTGCTCCAGTTGTTGTTGAAGTATTTCAGTCATTTGTTATGCTCATGGCTTCTAATTTGGCTCTTGATCACTGGAAACGAAGGAGGAATGTTTCTGGTCTAGTTTCAAATATACAGCATATATGCCCTTTTCTCTACTGCTATATTGCAATGTTGGTAGTAATTAAGCTGTGAAAATGGTCACGTATGATGGTTATGTTTATCTACTTGTACTTCTAGCAATTTAGCATTATGGCACGATATATATAAGTGTGTAACACCTTTCAGAATATGGTGATGACAAGTTAAGCCACCTCAGAGATGGACATTGTTTTGGGGCCATCTTCTTTCCAATCTTGAAATGTTAGAAGTAGCGTGTGTTAATTTTCTTATGACTTCTCTTTTGACTAGTATATTAGACTTTTCATATGGTTGAACCTTATAAGTTAAAGGTCTATTTTAAGATTTGCCCATACTAACCCATACCGTACCATACTATACGAAGTTTTGATTTAATATGAACTGAATTGATCTGAACTGATCTGTACTGTTAGGCACCAAGTTGTTAAAAATGAAAAAAATGGCATTTGTCTTGATACGGGGTGCGCACTGTACCATACCGAACAGATAATATTAATACTAGTCTCAATACTGGTTTTGTGGACCTTAGTTTGTTTTGTTTTTTGACATTACCTAAGGTGACTATTTGCTATTTCGCTAGTTTAACTTTTTTGTTAGTTGTGGTCATCATGGTTAGATTGCCTTCCTTGCAGGTGGTGCTGTCATGGGAGTGCCAATTTTAGATCC
The DNA here is from genome assembly GCA_900491605.1 of Calamus simplicifolius. Classification (NCBI taxonomy): domain Eukaryota; kingdom Viridiplantae; phylum Streptophyta; class Magnoliopsida; order Arecales; family Arecaceae; genus Calamus; species Calamus simplicifolius. The sequence continues at coordinate 708,195 of UESW01004576.1, read as the reverse complement.
ACTTGCCGGACTTCTTGTGTCAGGCATGATTTTAAAAGCTGGGCTTGAGACGGGGTACCAGAGGTAATGAGTTATTTCTTTTCGTCAACCCCATCTTTGTCTTGCTGTTGATTTTTTTTCTTCAAGTAGTGCCTTGTAAATGGCACTGCTTGTTGCTACAACTATCGTAGCAGTCATTGCATTGTAGGGTTGAGTTGCTATGCTTTGTTTACTGCTGCACTAGGATATGGCATTCCTTGAAGAAAATGCGATAGCCATTGATTTAAGACCTTCTATAATTTGGAAACACATTCACGATCAGAAAATTTTAACTTTGTGGCTGATGCTGGTATTAGATGTAAGAACTGATTCTGAGATCATTGAGAGAAAGCAGGACGCATCACCTGTTGAAAGATGCAATCAGCAGAACATGGAAAGATGTGATTTATTTCTTTATTATTTTGGGCCTTGGAAATAAGATTTGATAATCTCACTCCACAATCAGACTGCAATTTGGTAGGTGACCTAATTGTGTCCCATCATTGATCCCTATTTTTATCGATAACTGGTGTAAGTAATGAAACAATTTTGAAAAGTATTACTTTTCTTGTATCCTTAAATTGATTGGGATGTTTGAATAAGAAACATGTCTGTGAAATATCTTGACAAGCAATATCATTTTAGTACTTTCTTTTTAATGTTTAAACAAACAAATTAGGGTATATATAATTTAGTTGAAATTAGATTTTGTATTAAATGTAAGAACTGATTCTGAGATCATTGAGAGAAAGCAGGACGCATCACCTGTTGAAAGATGCAATTCAGCAGAACATGGAAAGATGTGATTTATTTCTTTATTATTTTGGGCCTTGGAAATAAGATTTGATAATCTCACTCCACAATCAGACTGCAATTTGGTAGATGACCTAATTGTGTCCCATCATTGATCCCTATTTTTATCGATAACTGGTGTAAGTAATGAAACAATTTTGAAAAGTATTACTTTTCTTGTATCCTTAAATTGATTGGGATGTTTGAATAAGAAACATGTCTGTGAAATATCTTGACAAGCAATATCATTTTAGTACTTTCTTTTTAATGTTTAAACAAACAAATTAGGGTATATATAATTTAGTTGAAATTAGATTTTGTATTAAATGTAAGAACTGATTCTGAGATCATTGAGAGAAAGCAGGACACATCACCTGTTGAAAGATGCAATTCAGCATGGAAAGATGTGATTTATTTCTTTATTATTTTGGGCCTTGGAAATAAGATTTGATAATCTCACTCCACAATCAGACTGCAATTTGGTAGATGACCTAATTGTGTCCCATCATTGATCCCTATTTTTATCGATAACTGGTGTAAGTAATGAAACAATTTTGAAAAGTATTACTTTTCTTGTATCCTTAAATTGATTGGGATGTTTGAATGAGAAACATGTCTGTGAAATATCTTGACAAGCAATATCATTTTAGTACTTTCTTTTTAATGTTTAAACAAACAAATTAGGGTATATATAATTTAGTTGAAATTAGATTTTGTCCGTCATATCCCCATATCTTCCTTTTCTCAAGTCAGACACTTGGATAAATGTTTAAATCCGATTTTTGTATCTGAGTCCATGCAATTGCAACACTTGTCATATTACCTGTCAAAATGTTTGAGTCACACTATCATTTGCCTTTATATTCAATGTTTTGCACTTAGTTTAATAAGCATGCATCAAACATTCGGTTAATTAAAGAACCTAATCAAGTTGCAATGTTAAAATTGTTCTCTCACCTTTATCTTCCTTTCATTTATTGTCACAACCAACTTATATTTATTCACATGCATATTTGTCTAAATCTTCATAATTTGATTTCAGTGTCATGGAGCTAGTTGATGCTGCTGTCCCACCATCTCTTTTAACGCCTATCAAGAAGACAATTACTGAAGTTGAAGGTGTCAAGGTAGGCCTCAGATTTTTCTCCTGACTTTGATAGGCATACAGAAGAAATAGTTCAGGAATTACTAAATATGGGACCATAGAGGTAGATAGTGTAAGGGTGAGCTCCTTTTCATAATAACGATATACATCTCCTTCATTTAGTACTTTGATCATTTTCAATATCCTGAATGAACTTACAACAATCTTGCATGTCTTCTGGTTCCTTTGTTGTAGGGATGGTTTAGTAAATCCAAATATGCTTGCAGTATCTGCACAATATTTTATTAGTTCATTCCTAAGTCATCTGCTATCACCTTAATTTAGTGTGATTAAGGTTTCCTTCACGATGAAAATAAATTTAAGTTGCATGCTAGGAAAATTTGATTTGTCTGTTATTCGGCAATCAAATGATCTTCTGGCAAGAAGCCATGGGGAAAATATCAAATGCATAGAAAAAAAGTTTAATTTATGAAACTCTTGCAAAGCATTTAACTTATTGGAGTAGATGACCTAAACACCTATTTATTTTAGGTTCTAAGCGATTAAACATGTTTTGTTTTGATAATGATCTAGCTAGGTGATATGTGCATGCGTCATTATTATGTATGTACACGTTTGAAACTTAATAGACCATCATAATACATAAAACTTCTGATTTCCATTTCCCTCTCCTTATAGGTTCATATCTTGCTAAACACACATACACTGCTTCCTTTGGATCATTGCCGTCATATCCCCACTTCATTACTTGCATATCCTCCACTTAGTCATCTAGTTTGGAGTACTGGCAGCCATGTTATCAGCGCCTCATTTCTTCTTTTTCTGCAAATAGTCATTAACTTATTCACCTGCCACCATGACTCTCTCATACGCTGCCTGTTGGTAGCGAAGAGATGATGATGACGATGAGTGTGATGGATGTCTGAAGGTGGATGGGTGCAATGGAGAAGAGAGGGGAACTTATGACAAAAACTTCCACAGTACGTAGTATGAGGGTCAAAGAGGTTGGGAGGCAGAGTATGAATAGGGTTGGATGACTGCAATTGGAATTGTTCAATGGAGAAACAGAACGCAAGAACATGATCATACTCAATAAGTGATTGCACAAGGAAGCTGAAGAAGCTGCCAGCTTTTGGTCCGTGCTAGTTTGGTTCATACCATATGAACAAGTTATGCCAGCATATGCCACCCTCCAGCGCCAATACCAGGTTGAATTGTTTGGTATCAAGTCAGAAGATGTGTAGAACCTTTCTAATTTTCCCATTTTAAATCTGGGGATAGGAAAATTTTTGAAGCTTGGATCCGCCATTTATTTTCCAATAAAAATTTATCTTTTGTCATTACTATTTGTCTTTTATGTAAAGCGACATGCATACAGACATATTTAACTGATTGAGTTAGATATTTAATGGATCAAATATGGTCCACCTAACTACAAATTGATTTAATGTAGCATTCAGAGAAAAAGAAGCATAGAGACCCATGTCTAGCGAAAATTGGCTTGGCCACAGTATGGGACATCAGGGATATGGCGGCATGGAATGGTGCCAACACAGTTGCTGGCGCTGACTTTTAAATCCTTGGAAAGAAGTAATTTGTTAGAGCTTTTCGGCGAGTATGGCCTATTTTTGGCAACTTAGTGGATCAATCCACCCTCCCTTCAAAAATAGCTAGACCTTAGTTTATGCACATAAATACACCTTCATTTCACAAAGCTGTCACTCATATATGTCCATAGGTATGTGCATATATATCCATGATCAAATGTAAATCCATAGGTTTCCTTATTGTTTCAGAGGATAAGTAGTGAAAGTGTTGACATGTTTTTGTTTTGGATATTGTTCTAGTTGAACTCCTATGATTAACTTAGATTCTTGATCATTTTGCTCCCTGGATGCACCTGCTAAATAAATTTCCCAGCCCATGTGTATTTTTGCATGCATATGAAATTTTTTTTGCATCTTTGCCACCCAATTGGAGTCCTTACTATTTTATCTTGACAAAATATTCTTGGTGTAGGGATGCCACCGCATGAGGGGAAGAAAAGCTGGGTCATCCTTGTATCTTGATGTACATATTGAGGTATGGCTCTTCCATGGATTTCAATTACTTCATAATACCATCTGCTATTGTCATATTCCAATCAGCAAGATTGACCTTTATTCCTGGTTAATGCTATTCACTTGCGGAGCAGAATTTAATGAAGCACAACCCTGGTAAACGACTACATCTGCAGTTGACAAAATAACTACAGATAATCAGTGTACATTCTCTATAATTTATCAGTGTCTAATTTGAAGACACTAGATGATTAAGAATCCTGCTTTAATATGATCATATTAAAAGTTACAGTGAATTAAATATTCTAAATGTTTTCATGGCATTTAGTACTTTTTTTTGGCTTAAGACAACTTGCCCATGTTCTGTTGTTACAAATTGTAATCCCTTCTAATATGTTATCACTTATTGTTATACCAAGGTACTCGTAGATGTGTGATTGAGCTCTCCATTGTTTTGATGATTGAATTGATTTCGTTTGTTTTGGAATTGTATCTTTGGCACGAGCTCTTTTATATGTTTCCTAGATCAAAACAACAGGCCTTATGCCCCCTCGTAGAAGACCTTTATTTTATGATCAAATAAGTTTCAGGTGGTCTGCTCTAACAATTTTGTGCACGAGAATGAGCCTACAAAAGGCTGGTAAAATAAGAAAACTCTATTACATTAAGATGAGTCAAGATTACATATGCTGTTATCATACAAACCTCCAGGCTAGTTTTGGGTATGAGTTAGGCGAAGACTGTTTAGCTCTGGGCTTAACTTTGACCGGAGGAAAAGGAATGAATTATAAATGTCTTACGCGTGCTTGCAGTGTAGAGATTGACCTCATATTGAAATGATAGGCCTTAGCTGAGATGATACTATACTCAGGGTTCTTTGGAAAATGTTGTTGACTCAGATGAATAATCAAAATTGTATCATAATTTTATGCCAAACAGAAAGTGTGCTAATCTGACGGTAAATTATCAGAGCACTACATGAGCAAGCCAGTAACCATAATACATCAATAACTAAACCAAACCAATTTTGTTCTCATTCATGGATGGCCAGACGTCGCCTTACTGTTTGTGCTACTGCTTTTGGTTATAACTTATAAGCTATCATGAGTGCATGCATGATGGCATATGTATTGTATCATTATGATTTTTTTTAATATATAGTAATGCCTGAGTTACAGAATTTCATGTTTGATATTCCATCTTGTATGGATTGTGACAAGACATACCTTTTTTTCCTTCTTTTGTCTTAACCATTGTTAAAATTCAGTTTGATAGCAAATTATCGAAGCACTATCTGTGCAGGTTAGTAAACAATAATAGATCAATAACTAGACAAAACCAAATTGGTTCTCATAAAAGGAGCACTACATGCTGCCTCCCTGTTTGTGCAACTGCTTTTGATTCAGAACCTGTACTAACTAGTTTGAGATTAAGGATTTGTTATTATTGTTGTATGAGTGCATGCATAATGGTTCATGCATTGTATCATTATAATTTTTTTTGAAGTACCTGACTTGCAGAATTTCATACTTGATCTCCGTCTTGGATTTTGATCAGATGTCATGTTTTTTCTTCTGTCTTACCTTTTGTTAAAATTCAGTAAATGCTGACTACCACTTGTATCTCTTATTCTGAGGTGCTGATTCTAAAAGTAGAATGGTGCTGCAGGTAGATCCCTTTTTGAGTGTTAGTGTTGCGCATGACATTGGTGAGGCTGTGCGTCATCAGATACAGAAATGTCATGGTCAAGTTGCTGAAGTCTTCATACATATTGGTATATAATAATGTCATCTCTTTGCACATTGTGTGTTTTACTTAAGAATGGTCCTGTTTATACATGTTTGGTTTGAAAGGCCATGCCAATAAACAATGCAATAGTTAAAACTACAATTATATATTAAGTTTGTTCTGACCAAAGGATATAACTTTCATTGTAGTCTATCGGCAAGAGAACATCACATATAAAAGCTTTTAGCAATAATGAGATGCAAGCAGAACTCCAGCAAACTCTATCTGAACTTGTCTTTACCTAAAGTATGGATTGTTCCCTTATACCTAAAGCTGTCTATTGGGAGGCATTTGTATCACCTAGATAATTTTAGGCAGGACACTAAATGTTCAATTTCAGTGTGCATTAAATAGCTTCTCATGCTAAAACCTGAACTGTTTAATTTTCTGCTTGACCTTACGTTTGCTGTGCTTCCCCCCCCCCTCTCCCTCTATTTGTAGTCTTTTACTTTCCTTTCAGTATTCCTATTGGCTCAATCATTAGTAACAGATTCCTTTTGAAATATTCCAAAATTATTCATTTAGATCCATCATATTCACAATCCTCCTCGGTATCACACCAAAGAAACAAATCCGAGAGCATAGAGGGCCAGAACCCAAACATCATCTCTAGACAAGAAGAAGCTGAAGCCATTGTTTCTGATATTCTCTCAACACTATTTTCAGAGGTATGTCTATCATTTTGTTTAAATTGTTTGAGATTTTTGCAGATACCCCATTGACATATGCTTATTTGCATGCATACTCATGCCACACCTGAGCTGTGATATGGTTCATCCCATGTTTAAGCCTTGAAGTTATTTCATTTTGGAACGCATTTAGTCATTGGCCTGCTTATGAGTGGATGGGTGGGTGTTTTATGACAGACAAAAGAAAAAAGTACATAATGTTTCAGCTATATGCATATAATAGTCTTCATCATCACGTATTTGCAAAAACTCCCTCCCTTATTCATACATACATAATGGCCAGGAAAACTCACAAGGATTCAAATAAAATACCCTTTATGTTTGTGGCATTTCTAAATTTTAGGAAAATTTATTGTGTTTTGTGCTTTAACCGATTGTTGGTGTGAAAAGATAGCTTACCCCTATGGTTCTCCTGGTGTATTTTGAGCCTAGAAGATATTTCACTTCTGAACCCATTCACTTATAGATACAAATGTATGGGTGTGTATATTCAGACATGCAGAACACAAGTATTATGTGTGAATTCGTATGATTTTACAGATACCTTGATTATATTTCTCCATCTTTTTCTAAGATTTTGTTGTTCGGTCATTATAATGTGAGGGAAAAGTGTAAGGAATTTTATGAAATATATCAGTCTTGTTTTAACAATATTGAAGGCACCATCGATGTCAAAAATTCTTGTGTACCAAAATTATTTTCTGCACATCTTGCTTAGTTCTTGTTAGAATATTCTCATATCATAATGTATTGGTTTCAGAAAATGTCCCTTGAACGTGTAACACTCCACTCATTGCAAGGAAAGGTGTTACTCCAGGTTCTGGTCTCCATGCATCCTGAATTGCTGATTCGGTAATCTATTCATCCCAGGTACTTGATTAAACTGTGTTTGATCATCCAGTTATCTTGACTCTATTTTTAAATTCCAAGGGACGCAATGGACATTGCAAAAGAAGCGGAAAAGGAAATACTGAAGGCTGCTTCTGGCATAAACCAAATTAGTATCCAGCTGAGATTGGGGAATCCAATATCATGAACCACCAGTTCATAGCAAAAAAGAAAAGTTGGATTCTCAACACTAATATTGCTTCTCCTTCTGTTTGTTATGAGTCATGTTAATGAGGAATATCAAAACTTTTGGCTGTGGATTTTTTAACCCACGGGCTGCTGTTTCTATGCAGCCCTCTATGTCAGAAATATACTTCATCAGCAATTCTTTTCTGCATATTGCTGATGGAATGCATTGCAAGAAAGTGTAAAATGATCGTACAAAGCCTATACATCAATAAATTTGTTCACCATTTTGCTTTGTGAGAAATGCTTCTCGTGTCTGATTTCCCTTCTCATTGTCGCATACACAGTATGCGGTAAAACATCCAGAGAAAAAAACTATTCTGTGAATGTTATTGGAGGTTTAGTTAAGGCGATGTAAAAAGCATCATGAAAAAGTAAATGAAAATCATCAGAGATGGGCCAGTTGGACTTCGTCAGCGGCAGCAGATAACTTATGGAGGTTACATGAGGGCGTACGAGTCCCCAGAAGTTGTCCATTTTAGAGCTTCTTTAGTAAAAGTTATGTTTTGGTTTTTCACAGACAAGTCGAAGTGTATGCTGATCAAATGTATTTAATGATGTATTTAATGATGGTAACCCTTCATCAGCATTCTTCTGTCTGGGCCCTTAGAGCCAATTATTCACGGGTAGAGAAGATATCGAGCGGCCAGGCAAGTCCTCAGAATCCCATCATTCTATGACTTCTCAAATGCTAGAAATCACCTCACAAAGATTCTTATATAGATTCTGATTCGAATTTGAAAGAGAGACGCACAAACACAAAATAGCTAAAGCTTCCTCTAAGAAAGAACATCAAAATGGTACGCATCCATATAGAGAGCAGCACGAAATATAGGACGCAAGCAAGTTGGCATTTTCGAATAATGTAGAACTTGGATTATCAAAATTGCTGAATCCAAACTATATAATTGAATATTACAATAGAATTTCTTTTTTACATGTTTTAGCCTGGTAAAGATCAAACTTCATACCGTTGCCTCCACGTCACACCTCCCCAGAATAATCTCGTTTACAAACATACTCTTGGCAAAAAAATGCTGAGGCTTTCATACCAGGGTGTGATAATTAAATGTTAAACCGATTACCATGTAAGAATTATTAGTATCTATCATCATTTCTTTTGTCTCAAGGAAGTCACACTTGGACGAGCATTCCAAATGCCAACTTCGTGCAAGCGAGATCTTGAGGCAGCATTTTGGAGCATATTTAATTTGCATCTCACAAGCTTACAAAAAAAAATGTAAGCCCTTATGCATCACAGGAATAGGTGAGCAGCAGCCTATCCTCTTGAACTATTTAGAATAAACCAGTAAAGTTTTATAGTCTTGCATCCCAAGCACCAACTCGACAGCTTTCTAAAGCCGGCTTTGAAATGCAATTTCACAGTAGTCAAATAAAAAAAAAAAAGGAAATCTTTCAACTTTGTGGTATTATAATTCATCCATGAGTAGGAAACAAAAGGGTAAAAATTATAAACATCAAAAAAAAAATTTGAACGGCTGTTTTGATTTTGTGAGATTTCTCAGAACACGTAGTTATAAAACAAGTAACAGAAAAGACCTGCTTTCATCTGACCCAGTTCTCGGGCTTTTTTGTTTCAGTTCTTGTTTTCTTTTTATTTTTTTTTTCGCCAAATTAAGCCTTATGAGAAGCAAATAAACAAACATTTTCATAAAAAAAAATATGGTGAATGTGGGTCGAATCCAGGCCCGCTGGATCAACGCCCGAGAGCATCAAAGCGGGCAGACATGAAGACCCTTCGTTCATCTCTGTGCACCTTACCATGCTTCCTTCTTCCCCCATGGTCCAGAGCATCGGCTTATTGTACACAGGTCCAAAAGGTTACACTTCCTTTTGGACAAAGAAGATGGAAAAATATAGAACGCAAATTGATGCTGAATTTTTAAAAGGAAATGGAAGACAATAAATGAATTGGAACAAAAAGCTACCGTTGATCAGATAATTGTAGTCTGATTTTTTTTAGTCAACAGATATTTTTTCTGCAAAATGTTATCATCACATCAACGGCATCCAGATGTTATCAAGGAAAAAGCAAAAAAAAATAAAAATAAAAAATCGACTTTATTTTGGGGCAAAGCAATCAAAGAAAAGAAACGGAAGATCAGAAATATTTTGGAGTAAAAATGAAACATTTAAGGCTCAGAAGGATCCATTGGTAGTTTCTAATCAGAGAGGAAAACCTCTCATAAAATAGGTAGATTTCAACATCACTGCCTCTGATATCATGAACAAACAAGAAAACAAAAGAACAGAGAAAAAATTGTTAAAAGTAATAAAACAAAAAAAAAAAGGCCTGGGAAAAGATGGAAGGGAAATATCAGACGCCCTCAGACTTCTTGATAGATGCGGAGCGGATGGAGGGAGGTCGGAGGGTTAATATAAATAAGGGCGATGTCTAGGGTTAGGGTTAGGGTTTACACCGTCTATGAAATTACTAACTAATCCTTCAGTGGCAGAATTGGGTTTGCACTGGGGTGGGCTTCCGCGGTGTCGAACGCGGGCCCAAAAGATTGAAGTCCTGGACCAGGCCAGCTATTTTTTCTTTCTCTTTAGATTCATTCAAAAGGGAGAAGGAAAAGTCTTTGTGCGATTATGCCCTGACAATTGGTACGTAATGCATGTGTATATATCAAAAATAAATTTTTTATTTTATTTTTAATATGCATGCGCATGCATTATGCATCAATCATCGGATGCGATGCAGTAGAAGATGCACCACACCTGGTGTAACAAGACTTTTCCAATGAAAAATCGATGTCGACCAAAAAAATAGGCACAAACTAAGAACTTAAATACATGTATGTTTTTATAATTATAATATCTGTACTATTGAATTTGGATCAAGATAAAATAAGGATGCAAGAAAAATAATTCTAACTCAATACGGACTTATATAGGGTTGCTTTTTATTATTATAGTAATAATTAAAAAAAGTGGCTGAGTTGGACATTCCCATAGGGCTGGACTTGGGCTGACATTGCTAGGCTCGAGTTGAGATCAATCTCCAGCCAGCCTGATGTTTTTGGCTGCCAAGTTTATCTTGAACCACAACTCTGGTTTAGAGTCATAAATGACCAACTTATGAAATGGTTATATCATGAATTAATTGTAGCTATGGTGTCCACTTGTTTCAGGTTCAATTTCATGTACATAATTTATAAGATGATTTTGATCCGTTGTGGGTACCATTACATGCAATTCGAGTGATATGAATGGTTCAGAATTTATGAAAAAATTCAAAATATTATCAAAAAAAAAAAAAAAAAGATCAGATGATAAGTATTTTTTAATTTTTTTAAAAAAATTTAAAATTACTTATTTAAAAATAAGTATGGAGGAGGCAAAAAAAAAAAAAAGAGATGATAGGGAAAAAAATATTGGGTGACAATTTTTTTAAAAATATTTTAAAATTCACTTATTTAAAAATAAGTATGGAGGAGGCCCAAAAAAAAAAAAGATGATAGGAAGAAAAATCATTAAATAACAATATACGGTCTTATTAATTTATAATGCATAAGTTTTTAAATTAATTAATTATTAATAATTATCAATAAATTATAAGAATTAGGGATAATTATAATTTGGACACTATAGTTTAAGGTGTTTTTTTAACTTAGACTCTGAAATTAGTAAAATATCAAAACGAACCTTGAGATTTTTTAGTTTTTGTACATAAAACCCTTCATTGATTTGGAGTTAAATAATGTTACTTTATTAGCATATACAATGCATGTGTTAACATTTTTTTTTACTTATAATAGGAATCAACTAGTTCTACCATCTAAGGGTAATTTATTTGTAAGGTAACCAGTTCTCTAATGGGTTGTGAGATGATATTGGAGAGTGTACCATAGAAATCACTTGATCTTAGAGACAATTTGTTTACTATAACCTCTTTAAAATAATATAAAAGTTTTTTTTATGTAGAATTTGTAATTTGAATGTCGATTTAGTACTGAATAGAGCAGAGTAAAGAAAGCATATTCATATAGCCGACCCATGTAGTTGAGAAAAGACTTAGATGAGTTGAGTTGAGTATACTTGAACTTAGACTCAAATTCTTTTTTCGGAAAAGTTTCAATATGGATTAGAGAAATGAAAAGTTTAGAGATTTTGGATTTGTTAGGAAATAGGTTTTTGTCTAAATTCTAAACTCCATTTATAAACTTTTGTTGGCAAAAGATTATATTTCCCTCAAAATGGTTTAACATGGAGCTTGCCAAAATCTACATGCACTTGCAAAGTCTTTTGGAGGTTTTTGACGGGTAATCTTTCACCATATATTTTTAAATTAGGTTTTTAAGTATTTCAATTTTAGGGAATAAATTGGGTAGCTTTATATGAATTCCTATTACTACTTATGAGACCATGAAGGCATTAGATTTATTCAATAATGGGTTTTTGATGAAATTCCAATTGATGCCAAGAGCAGTCATCGCCTAAAGTTTTTGAAACCATCCTGAAATATATTGTCAGGTTATATGCCGACGAGATGGAGTTGAAGTCAACATAGATCCTTCCTCTAAGTAAAAACAAAGTCATCAGAAGCACATTGAAAAACAATCTCATTGTATGAGCTAAATCTACATAAGAATTCACTTTACGAAGGAATCTCAACTCATATTAGGAATTGTTCTTCCCTCTCATTTTCGAAAGTTTTCTTCCTTGCTTGTTTCATTTTCGGTGTCTTCTATTGTTATAGCTTTTTGTCTCATTTTATATAAATTTCATTGGTTTAGAGATTGATTATGAGTTTTCTCATATTTAGATGAGGTCCTCTCTCTCCTCTCTCCCCCATCCTTATTCCTCTTTCATTATTTTTGAGTGCATTGGACCTTTATTTTATGGCTATTTAAACCATATTCCAATTGTTTAAGCATCCCCCCAAGGTAGCTCTCTAACCTTCCCCACCTTGCCTCCTTCAACATCTTCCATAACCTTTTCTCAAGTGCCGAAACTTCTTCAACACCATTCCTTCATCTTCAGCACCATTCCTTCATCTTTTATCTCTAATAACCTTAGCCTCTATAGTTTCATTGTCAATTATCCCTACCCTATTATCCTTCCCAAGCCCATCATCCCCAACCCCAAACCTTCCTTGCCTAACTCTTTCAATTCAGCCTTTTTCCCTAGGAGCCTCTACCATAAGATCATTCTATGTATTTCACTCTCATTATGATTGGGGATGCTGCTTTAATCTCTCTTGTATTATCATTATTACTATTCTAAATCTTAGTTTTTGTTCATAAGTCACTTACTAGTTTATTATAGTCTTGACTCATTTTGATGATTACTGCAACTACTTTTTTTCGGAGCAAACTTGACAAACGTTGAGAGTTGAAATAACCTGGTGTAGGTTAAAAAGTTACTTCATGCATTACACGTGCTAACAAAGCAGTACCATCTAACTTTAAATAGATGAAGAGCTTTATGTGTAATAATTATAAAAAAAATCTTAGGGTTTATTTTAATATTTTATTAATTTTAAAATTTAGGTTGAAAAGTTCTTCAAACTATAGGGTCTAAATTATAATAATTCCTAAAAATTGTGTACAAATTTCGGGATGATTGGATAGTTATCGATTAATTTATTTTTAGAGAATAATTTGGAGAATGTTAAGAGAAAAGGTAAGAATAATTCATGATATATAAATATATATAACTATAGTGGGTGCAAGATAAAAATTAAAATGCATGTTATAAGAGAGAAGGAAAAATTATACTTAATCCTTGATTTACTTTTTGTTTCTCTTTTTTATAGTAAATAGAGGGGTTGATTCCATCACATGCACCATGGACATCAACATTACAAAGATTGGTAACAAGAGAACAATGTTCAAAAGCCAAAAAAAACAACAACAGTCCATAAACTTGGCTGCTTTTCCTTACAAATATGGGACACCTGAAACTTAAGCGTGCTAGGAAGCATAGGCAACAAATTTTTAAATATAAGGATAAGTAGAGGAGTGGATACCCTGAACCCTTTGATCATTATTAACAGACCTCCTCAGAACCACACCTTAAAGGCATGTAAGATCCCAACAGCCACTCTGTGAACCTCTTAGATAGTTGTTAAACCTACAACTAGCACATACCTTGTATCTAAGAGACTATAAGGATCAAATTTAGATCTTTGTTTCCAAATGCAAACAATGAAGCTAAATTTTTATGCTTGCTTATCTTTTCATTCAATCGATCTAAGCCAATTTATAATTTATTTATTATTAACATATTAGGTAATTTTAGTTTAGAATGTATTTGCACCATAAGTCACTCCATGGGGGACATTGATATTAAGCATGATCCATTGTGCCAATTATTTGGAAAATCATCTTTTATATAAGCTTTACTTTTTAAAGTAAGATGGCTTTACTTAGGTTTTGAATTACAAGCAACTAAAAATATCATACCTCATAACTCATAAGGTTCACAAATACTTGAAACAAGTTAGATGCAGAATCTCATACAATTGTACTTTAATTGTAAAGAGAGAAGTCTTGCCTATATTTAAAAAGATTTTTATTTAGATTCAATCAAATCAAAAATTAGGTAATAAAGATTGTATATCAATGATTTAAGTCATTGGATATGGTCTTATATACAAAAATTCAAATGATTTAAAGACACCAAGGATCAATCAATCAAAATTAAACAGTTTAATAGTACAAATAATACATAGTTTTATACTTTTTGGTGCATGAACCAATAATCTCCAAATCGTATAATTATTATTCCTATGTAAATATTTGAGAGATAGTAGATCATATTCAATGGATGAAATCATTAATATAGGACTTCATTATTCAAATTTTGATCTATCTAACTTTGAACGAAAATCCTATCAAATGTAGCTAAGTTATATATAATATTTTTTCAAAAGATCATTATGAATGAATTGACAGAGAACTAATTTGGATCAAATTTACTTACCTACCTACGGATAATTATTGTCTTGCAAAATAATTCCATGTTGAAACTTGGACGTGATTGGGCTCATCATTAAACTAATCTCACTTCCCATTCATCCCATTTATTCAAACTCACTATCAGAATGTTACTACTAACCAAAATAACAATCTATTTCATTAAATCTAAAACAGCATCTCAATTAAACCTCAAATAATGATTGTTATTTCTGATGATGTGTCAGTTTTAGAACGTTCCCTATCTAATTTCTCTTCGTTACCAACCTAGTTTCAAATTTATCCTATTAATTTTTTGAGACACTTCATGTCTTAGGTCCTACCCACATTGTTTCACCTTAGAAACGATTTGTCCATCATGGCCCAGCTCGATAGAAAGAGAACCCAAATTCTAATCAAATACATATCAAACATTCCACATTGGCTGCTGAAAGGGATGCAAACCCTCCATCTTCCGCCCCGGATCAACTCCTCCATATTCCATTGCTTCTTGCTGCTGCTGCTGCTGCTGCTGCAAGATCTAAACTCCTCTCTCCTCCAACACCCAGGAAGTCCACAGTCATCACATCCCCACCACCTGGCCCACCGCCGCCGTGCTCTTCATTCTTCAAGAACCCATCGCCACCGCTCATGGTCATTCCGGCAGCCATAAACACACCATTGTGATTAATCGAAGGATCGTGAAACTGATCGGTGATCCCTCCTCCGTTGATCCCAACCAGCTGAAACTGCTGGACATCAAACGGCCGATGGGCCTCCATTGGGCCATAGGGCCTTGTGCTGGAGGTTGGACCCATTTGGGCTGCCTTCTGTAATAGAGAAGTGGCTGATATGTGGCCGGTCCAGCCATCGACCGGCCCATATTGACATCAACGAGCCCATCAAAGCCCGTTGGCCCCTCCCAGTAAGATGAAGGCTTATGGGGTTGTAGAGGGTTTCGGCCATCACGCCGAGAGGCCGTAGGGATGTCGGCTTGAGGTTGCCGGCGAAGGTCTTGAGTGGTGGGCTCTTCATGTCGCCATGCCTGAAATCGGAGAGTCCAATGGAGGCGATATTGGCGTCGTCCGGCATCATGAGGTTGGGGGCTTGGCCATGTAAGCTTGAGGCAATGGTGGCCATGAGTGGTTGGTTTAGGTGGTGGTTGTCTTGGGCCAAAGCATCACAGAAGGCCCTGTGGGTGATGAAGCTGTCTCTCCTGTGAGATATGGAAAAAGAGATTGAAATTTTGATAAGGAGAAAACTGAATAATATGGGGTTCTTTTTGCTCAAACTAAACAGTGCAACCACTTCAACTTGATGATAGTGATGGAAAATTCCTTGGAAGCCTCTTTCAGTTAAGAGTGAAAGTGGCTTGGGTTCAAATCCTAGTACCATTTTGAACTTGGAACCCATCAGACCCACCAAATAGAGGCCTATGGATTGGGTCAGGTTGAGCTTAAAGGACCATTTCTGATGGACCCAACCGGATGGGGCCTGACTGTGCCTCTGGATATGAAAGGTTCAAGATGGGCAAAGTTCTGTGAGCATATGGTTTTTGAGCCTCAGGTGGACCAATTGAACAGACCTTTATCTCTCCAAATTTTTTCCTTTTTTTTTTTTAAAGATGTTTAGTGATGTGCAAATGCAAGCATAATAAATAGTCTACAGCATGATTGAGTCCAGGGCAACAAAGTTTAGAGAGACATGATATGGATTAAAGATTAGTATGAGAGATACATTATATATGAGAGGAAGTTATAAAGAAAGACTTAAAATCTTTATAATTTATAAAAGATATGACTCAAATTAAAGCTGAATAAAAAAAAAATTCTTTCAACTAGTTTAGATTTAAGGCTTTGTTGCTGCTGTTGTTGCATGAGGAAAGGATTTATAAGAACTAAACATTCTTTTCTAATGTTTACACTTATGTTATCAAACTTGGTTCTTTAAGGTTTTCTCTCTTTTTCAATATCTTGAAACTTGATCTCCACTCTCATAAATCATGCATATATACTGGCAGTATGGCCTGGCATTATAGGCAAAAAATCAGATTTATTCAAAAATATGTCATAATAGTTGAAAAGTGTAGTTTATGGTTCATAGAGATCAGATTATTTATCCCTTCCCATGTTCCATCTCAGTTTCATGATGTTCTTGCTCATGATTTTTATGGATGTATCTATATAAGAAACATATATATATATGTATCCAATATTACCAAGAACAAAATGGTTATCATCATGGCTTGGCCTAACTAGACCTTCATCTACATGTTATGACCCAACCATTATGGAGCTAAACATTTATTAGAACCAATCACAACCAAATGAGGGGTCACTGGATAGTCTGAAGTTCAATTGATGCAATTGGCCTATTTCTAGTGTTTGATTTAATTATACAGGAGCGTGGTCACATGTAACCATATAAAATTAAGTAGCCCATAGGCTACAAGCTGACCAGCAGCTGACATGACTGTTAAGTGAAGTAATTAATTCCAGTAATCTAGTAAATAGTTCAGAGAATTCGTCACAGTTACATCTAATATAGTTGCTGTTATAGGACTCTAAGTTACTTAGCACTATGGTTTCTAGAAATCTAATATCTTACATCAAAGGTGACGAGCAGATGATCTAATCTACAGACATTGGATTTCAAATTCTGCACGCGGATAGGTTAGCAGTCATACTTTCTTTCTCTCTCGGTCTGCCTCCATAAATACGTTCAAAGTTTGAACTTGAAAAGAACCTCAGGATAAGGTCAAACTTTTGATCTCTTACGTCGCCCAAGAATCAAAAACAGTGACTTTTTTTTTTTTTTTTCATTTTTTTGGCTCCACAATCAAATTTCTCTATTTTATATGCCTTGGCCCATGCATCTCAAACTCGCCCCTCCTATGCCTGACCTTTAGAAAACCACCATGCTTGCGTTGCTAGTACCACCGAGCGCTACAATAATGGACACAAAAATGGTTCAGTCTACGACAATCTTTTGATTATGCCATGCTATTATTCCACTTGCCAATCCCATCAAGGTGCTCAAATCATGCCATCAATTCTACCATATATAAATTGTTGGAGTAGGCCGGGAGTGGCTCTATCCGTTAGTGATCACACTGGACTCTCAAACTTCTAAATTTCCATGTTTCATCTTTATCTTCAATGGAAAGGACAAGGGCATTAAATTCGAGGAAGAGTTCAAGATTCCATTCCCTTGATGCTATTCTCTTTCTACATGCAACAGTTGTGAAAGCATCCAAACACTTTGGTCAAAGTACGCCTTCTTTGTTTAATTGCATGGACCCTATTTCCTCCAACAAAAAAAAGCATTCTTCCTGTTGGTGTTGCAATATTTTAGTGTGTGGGATAAGATCACATATCCCGGGCCCCTTCAAAGCAAATGACCATTAATTGATTCCACCGTTCAAGAAGAATCCTAGGAATGTTAGTCTCTAGCAAACTCTATCCTAATATGTCTTGTTATGAATAGCTCTATGAACGCATTATTTCTTTTATTTATCAATGAAGAAATAGAATGAACAAAGACTGTGAATTAACCTGGAGAAGATGGTGCCACAGTCACACTTGTACTCCCTAGTTCCACAGACCTTGGAATGAGCCTTCCAATCTGACTGCACTGCATACTTCTTCAAGCATTTGTCACACTTCCACTTCTTCTCCCCATGTTTTCGACTGTAGTGCTTCTTGATCCCAGTGAGATCACCAAGGGCACGGCTTGGATTGTGATGCACACATGTGGGTACGGGGCACACATACACCTTCTTTCGGATCTCCGAGCTTGCTCGCTGCCTTAGCTTCCATGGAAGGTTGTGGCCTCGGCGGTGCAACTGGAGGTTTTGGTCCCTCTGGAAGCCCTTGTGGCAAATTTCACACGTGAAACGGTTTGTTGCCATGAGGGTTCTTGGTGACAAAGCAATCACCTCTGCAGTTGGGTCTACATGTAATTAATTATAGTGAGAGATGTGTCAGCAATATCTTTTAGAGTACCTTCATCATTTCCTTCTTTATGCAAACTTATAAATGATGATATCTAGTAGTCTTGAGAATAGACAAGCCAGCAAGCAAAGTTTTAGCTGATAACGTTCATAATCTTGCAAATTATGGTGAGGTAAAGATAAAAATTTATTTCTTTACATCATTTTTTTCTTGGGTACGAACTTTTTATGAGTATCACAAAATAAACAATTTAACTCCAGCAAAACCACTGTAACTACTATTGACCAATATGAGGCGTATAGAGAAGAGAAAAGCTAGCATATCAACAGATAGCACTGCACAAGTTTATGGCTTCAAAATAAATTCATCACACATATGTTGCAAACAATACGTGAAATAATGAACCATCATGGGAGTTATAGCAATAACTAATTTTTTTTTTTTATTGGCAACAGAAGGCTTGATTTATATTCTTCTTTTCTTCTTATCAAAAGAATAATAATAATAATAATAAATCTAGATTCTTCTTAATCACCTTCTGATGCGACCAAAAATGAGCTTACTAAGTGTTTTTCTTCTTTCAAAGAAGGACGAGCTTATATTAAATTGATCTCAGAGATATTTCACGTAACTTATAGATTGCCACTTGCCAGAGCTTACTCATCATAAGATATATAAAGAGTCTTTGTGTAGGGATTATGCTCACAAAACGATCCCCATTGTAACAGTACCGAGAGCACTTCTCAGATTTATTATCTTTTTTCTGAACGGTGTCTTGGCACTCTGAACACAAAGTAGCATACTTAAGATTTTTTTTTTTTTTTTTTTGATAAAAGTACATAAGACAAAGTTCTAGTTTAGTTCATGAAAATTGAAGTTTTTTTTTTTCCCTTTTTCCCTGTGATTGGACAGCTTAAATATATTTTACAATCTACTTGAAGAGTTGGCATACAGAAATAGAAATGATCGGCTGATCTCTTGGCTTAGATCAGAATTTTCATTCAAGTTGGTTATTAGGTGCAATATGTGATTTTTTTACACGATCATCTTTATTTAAGATGAGGAATCCAAATTGATGGAAGAAGTCATGTGGGCAATTATTATTGGTTCTTCCCACATAAATCTAAGTTACATAACTTCAAAAAAAAGAGCATAGCTATAGAGGATATCACAATAATGCTTGTACGAAATGCCGACAACTAAGAACAATTCTAGGGGAAAGGTAATAAAAAAGTAAGAAGTCTTCCTGCACTCCTCATCCTGGTTATCAACCATGCTATTCAAAAACAGTTCATCAGAAACCCACAACAGTTGAGGACTTGTCATCTTTTGTTTTATGTTCAGTAGAACGAAAGAACAAATTATAAGATGCACGCGAGCTAATAGTCACTGCAATTATTGAAATGTATGGCCAATAATTGAACCCTTTTGCC
Source organism: Calamus simplicifolius (assembly GCA_900491605.1). NCBI lineage: Eukaryota > Viridiplantae > Streptophyta > Magnoliopsida > Arecales > Arecaceae > Calamus > Calamus simplicifolius. Next base: position 688,360 of record UESW01004576.1, on the reverse strand, counting down.
TACCAAAAAAAAAAAAAAAACAAATTAGAAAGAACAAATAGTTCTTTATCACTAAGTTTGAAATCTTTACTTGGTGTCATAATTCTGATCTAAAGAAGAAACAAAGTATGAGGGGGTGCAAGCGTAGTAGAGTTAACTTACCTGGATTTCCTGGGAGGTTCCGTTTCTTCTTGACGCCCGGCGGTGGTTGCCGCGAAGTGGAGACATTACTGTTAGCTCCGGGGGCTGCCGGGCCATCGAATAGATGGACTTCATCTTCTCCTGTGTTGATCCCGGAGAAGAAGCTCCCACCATCTCCTATCATGTTTGACATGAAGTGCAAACTCTCTCTCTCTCTCTCTCTCTCTCTCTTCTCTTATTCTTTTATTATTTCCTTGTTTTCTTCAATCCTCTGTCTCTCTCTCGCTCGCTCGCTCGCTCGCTCTCTATTGTTAGTGGTGATGGCTGAGGGAAGAATGTGGGGGTGGTAATTAAGCTTTCTTTTATTTCAGGAGGCGAGGGCGCACAAGGTATTTTCCAAATGGGATTTCTTATTTATTTTTTCTGTCTGCTTAATTTAATTATAGGCTTAGAGGAAGACAAAGTCTTCATTACCAACCGTGTCTCCTGGAATGCCCTCTTAACTCTTCTCCATTTGTTTTCCCACCATAAGGCTGCATGCTTGCTTTATGGCAGGGGGATCAATAGTTTTTTTTTCTTCCTTCTTCTTGTTACATACGTGTGACCACACAGTTCTTGTGAGAGTCATCCCATTTATATTAGAATACAAAATTTGCTTCAAAAAAGAGGACAAGAGTCACCCTGGTTCCATAACCAAAACCCCGCATGATGGGCAACATAGGCTGCCACCCAATCTGCTACAGAATTTGCTTCCCGATAGATATACCGAATGTAGACTCTGCGGACATTTCGAAGAGCAGACCAGATATCGAGGAGAAGGAGGTTGATGGGGACTTGAGAGCAGCACTCATCCGGATCCACCGGATGACAGATAGAGAATCCCCCTCAATAAATAGGCTATGAGCATGAAAAGACCGTGCAGCATATGAAATGTCAACCCAAGCAGCATAAAGCTCGACCATCGGGACAGAGGAGTCGAGGGAACCAAACCCGCCCGCCAACAGCATAGCTCCATCACTCCCACGAATGATAAAGGCATACCCAGATAACCTTTCCCGAATACTACTATCAAAGTTGATTTTGACAAACCCTGGAGGGGGGCTCCCAAGAGACGTAAACTGTATGCCGGTTTGCTGCCAAAGCAGCAGGAGAGCCCCAGCGGCCAAAGGTGTTAGAATCGAACCCATAACGATGACGTGCAAATTCCGCAGAGAGGAACTAGCCTTCCGAACAACCATGTGAGAAGATATAGCATCATCAGTGAAGATAATTCGGTTACGCGATAACCAGATCTGATAGGCTGTAGCTGCCCACTAGGCATCCTGCTGCTGGGTAGTCGACCGAAGAGCATCAAGGAAAAGAGACCGCGGGGAGCCCGTATCATCCACCCAATAGAAGTAACTCATCCTCTGCCAGATCCAGCATACTCTGGGATAGGTGAAGATGGCATGATCTAAAGTCTCATCCCCCTGCTCACACAAAGGGCAAGTCGCCTGGATGGGCAAACCCCTCGCTGAGAGAAGGGAACAAGTAGAAAGACAATCCCATACAATCTTCCAAATGAAGAGCTGAACCCTGGGATGAATGGAAAGCTTCCAAATCCAAGCAGTATTCTTCGTATCCTGAGGTTGAGGCCTAAAAACCTTCATAAGGTCCATAGTGGGAGCTCTAGAGAGGCAAGAGCTCTGTCATAGCCTCGTATCAGCTCTATGCCCTAGTATAAGCGAAATCGAGAGGATTCGTCGAGAGAGTTCCTTCCCAAATAAGCAAGTCACCAAAGGAGTATGCCAGGAGAAAGGATCATGAGAGATTAGGTCCCTGACTCTCATGCAATTCGGAATATCAGTGCTGATAAACATGGGCCATCGGGAAAGGGGGAGATCAGAAATCCAAGTGTTTTGAGCAACATCAATCGAGGATCCATCACCGATCATCCACGAAAAATTATTCATGATAGTCGGAGCATATCGACAAACTTCCTTCCAAAATAAAGAATACCCGCGGGTAGACTGAGAGTCCATAGAAGGGGTCCAGAAGAGCTCCATAAACAGTGCGGATCAAGAAAAAATCACGAGGCATGTCTAGCAAACAGAGCCTCTCTCTTGACTATCAGAGACTGAATACCAAGACCGCCTTTCTGAAGTGGCATACAAACCAGATCCCAGGCCCGAAGATGAATACCGTGGCCATCCTGTATAGAGGCCCAAAGAAAATCCCTGAAGCATCTTTTAATCCTCTTAAGGCAAGTAATCAGGACAACAATATTAGATAGGAGATGCAGAGGAAGGGACGTAAGAACCGAGCAGAAAAGAGTGATCCTCGCCATCATGGATAATCTAGTGACCTACCAACCATCGATGCGGTCCCGAATCCGACGCTCGATAGTAGAATAATCACTAATGCAAGGCCGTCGTCCCGTGATAGGGATCCCCAAATAAGATAACCGATCGATCTTAGAAAAAATGCCGAAGATTTGGTGCATATTTTCTTTGATTGTTCTGGAGGTGTTCAGACTGAAGCAGATCGTAGACTTGTCTAAGTTGACCTTTTGATTGAAAGCCTGGCAGTAGCTCTGAATAATGGAAGCAAAAGTAGCCACATTACGACGAGAAGCCTGGCCCAAGAGAATGCAGTCATCCGCAAAAAGAAGATGAGAGACCGAAGGGCCCAGAGGATCGGCCACAAAGGAGGCAATACAACACTCCTGCTGAGCCTAGTAGAATGCACAAGATAGGTCGTCCGTAGTCAGAATGAACAGAAAAGGGGATAATAGGCAACCCTGTCTCAGCCCGACAACAGAGTGAAAGAAGTTAGTCTGGTTGTCATTAATGATTAGAGAGAAGGATGGCTTCAAAATACAAGCCATAATCCAATCAATGAATCGGCTATCGAAACCGAATTCATGAAGAGTACGATGCAAAAACTCTAGCTTACTCTGTCACAGGCTCGCTCCATGTCAAGCTTGACTGCCATGAAACACTGTCTGGCAGAGGCTCTTTGAAGATCAAGCATAAACTCCTGGGCTATAAGGACGTTATCCGAGATGCTCCGTCCTCTAATAAAAAAGCCCCCTGCTCAACAGAGATAAGACGAGGAATCACCTCACGCAGGCGGGAGACTAAAAGGCGCGCACAGACCTTATATAGGGTAGTGCACAAGCTGATGGGCCTAAAGTGCTGAGGGGAGGAAGCATCAGCACACTTAGGCACAAGAGTGATGAAGGTCCGATCCAGTCAATAGGAATGGATTTGGATTGGAAGGCAATCAAAATGGCTTGGACAACCTCCTATCCAACTATATCCCAATAGTGATGGAAAAAATAAGGCGGAAACCCATCAGGCCCAGGCACCTTCTTAGCCCCAAGCTCCCATAAAGCCAAGCGAATCTCGTCAGCTGTGATCGGCCTAATAAGAAGGTCATTCTCCTGAGCAGAGACCTTCTTAGAAGGAGGAACCCGGACAATAGGAGCCCCGTCACCAGAAGCCTCAGTCCATCTAGACTGAAAAAATGTAATAACTGATTCCGGATGACGGCAATATCCTCCTGATATGCCCCTTCTCATCCACAAGTCGCCGGATTCTATTGGCAGTTCGACGCTTCTGGGTGGCCTGATGAAAAAAATCTGATGTTACGGTCCCCCTCATAGATCCACTGGACCCTAGACCTCTATCTCCAATACATCTCCTGCTGCTAAAGAAGGGAGTGATGAATAGCGAGCTTAGCTCGGAGAGAAGTATGGTCAGAGTCGGGGAAACAACCTTCCTGATCCTCTCTCAACTGAAGGGAAACAATATCAGCTTTCACCAACTCAATTCTTTGAACTAAGTCACCAACCTCCAATTTGTTCCATCTCGAGAGCCTACGTCTCCAAGATCCAAATGCCTCGACAGACAATAAATAGCATTACCTCTCACAGGTAGATGCCAAACCTGGGATATGATAGAACGAGCCGCGGGATATGAAGTCCAAAACTGCTCGAATATAAACTATCTCGGTTGATGAAAATCAACTCGGTGGAAATCATAATGGGACAGTGATCGGAAGCAATTCTGGGAAGGTAAGTAACAGTAGCAGAAGGATGCAATTGAAGCCATTGGCCTGTGGCCATAGCTCTATCCAGTCTCTCCCAAACACGAGCCAAACCCTGACGATTATTGCACTAGATGAATTGGGGACCCGAGAATCCCATATCCAGCAACCCAGCAGAAGAAATAAAGGTCCTGAACTCAGAGATTTCTACTGAATCATTGACCTGCCTTCCACCTTTCTTTTCGTTGGAGCCAGTGATGCAATTAAAATCACCAGCCATAATGGATGGAAAACCCTGGGCAAGAAAGAGAGAGCCTCAGACCAAAGGATATGCCTCTCCCTGAAGTCAGTGCTAGCATATGCACCCAAGAGGAGTCAGGGGACAGAATTCTCCTTCGAGATAACAATAGCAATCTGCCGACTCCACTGGTGAAAAGCATCTACCTTGATAGAGGTATTACGCCAGATGGCCACAATCCCACAAGATAGACCAACTGACTCAATAGTATAACAAGACTAAGACCTGACAACCTGTCTCCTGAAACGGGCCAAGCTGTCTCCCGATAACCGGGTTTCCAAAAGAATACAGATATCAAAACTGTGAAGCTGCATCAATCTCCTAAAAGAGGATCGAAAAGAGGGTTTTTGAGCTCCTTTGACATTCCGGATTAGAATCTTCATTTATAAATTAGGGGAGGGTGGGACCCACCCTGATCCTCCACCATATGAGTAGAACACTCCATCAACTGAAAAGCCTCCAGTGGAGCTCCAGACATAGTAGCCTTCTCAACACTTCGGGAGGATTTTTCAGCAATAACTATGGAATCATTGTCATTCCTCTGGATTGCCATTTTAAGGTGAGAGACTACAGACTCATGGTCACATCCCTCCAACTTAGCAACCTGAACCATATCCCCTTCTGGGACAGAATCTGGGCAACCAGAAGACTGGTCACTCGTGCTGACCACAACACCCATACCCCGAGCAGGGATCAGGGAATCAGACAAAGAGAGTTTGTCCTTAGTGATCTTTGTAGCATAAGTCGGTCCCTTTCCTTTTCGTTTTTCAGATTTGGAGGCAGTCAGCTGAGAATGGGACTCCATTGGTCTAGGCCGCTTCGAGGGAGCTGGGTTGGCATCCCTATGAGCCACAGGCCTATCAACCACTGTGTTCATCCAAGAACCGCAAATGGGTTATCAGTGGTGAGCTTAGGATTCAAAATATGCTGAATATCAGAATGAAGGTCAGCCCTCACTGGCACACTGGAACCAGCACACAAAGCATTCTGTGCCACTGAGACCGGCACGGCTAAGAATCCATTGTAGCCCACCGACCCCTCAACCATCCCCTTATTCCCCCCCCCAACACACAGACCAGGGTCCTCATCAACGATGACCAAGGCCTTGCCAGCCTTCTTCACACGGCGACGAGCCAACTTCCCAAGCTCCTTCCAACCATCCGACGCCGGGGAAGAGAGATGAGTTGAGGCAGAGTACGGAGCAGATTGGGACTTCATCTTCTACAGCTCCGGCGGATGAGCAGAGGAAGGACGACACTGGTGGATGGCAGACATCCAGGTAGAGGTGGGCACTGGGCCATGCCGCCCAGGCCCATCATGCTTTTAGAATTATCATGTCGTGCCTAGTACGGCCTATTAACAAACGGGCCGTGCCAAGCATGGCACGGAAAAAAAATTCAGATTCGGCACGGCCTGTGACCCATTTTGGGTCACGCGCCATGCCGAGCCCGTGACGGGCCGTGCCAGGCACGACCCATGGCATGGCCCACTAGGGCCGCCTAGGCACAGCTGCAGCTGTGCCTAGGCCTAAGAGTTGTGCCTAGGCACAGGCTATGCCCTCGTGGGCCGTGCCAAGGCAAAAAATGGCTATATAGACGTTAAAAGCTGTTGGGAGGGGTTTAGACCATTTTACCCCTCCCAACAGTCATATAACGGCTATATCAAAGGGTAGTTTTGAAAAAAAATTGAGACTTCTATAAATAGCCCATTTCTCCATCATTCTTACCACACCAAACCAACTCTTCTCTATTACTACTATTTCTCTCTTCTAGCAAGTGCTCTATAGATTAGCAATTTAATTTTTAGTTTGCAAGTGTTCTTACAAGTGGCAAGTGCTCAAGTAAGTAGTCAAGTGCTACAAGGTCACTTCTTGTTGAGAGGCGAGAGCGCAAGACGAAGCTCACAAATCTCGGCTCCACGCCTCCACCTCTGATCTTTTCTCAATTCCTTTTTGTGGGTTAGTTTTTATTTTTTATATTTATTAATTAAAAATTTTAAATATGACATCTTTTAACGAAAGTAATTTTAACATGCACTTTTTCTGAGGGTGAGGAAACTAATCCCCAAGGACCCCAATCCCAACTCCAAGTTTCATCTAAGCCAGTGTCAGTGAATGTCAAACCTCTTCTCGTAAGAACTAGTAATGTTTGGATTGATTTCGATAGAATTATGGTTGATGGAGTCTATAAAGCAAAATGTAAAAATGTGCAAAACTTTATAGTTGTTCTAGTACTGGGGAACAGGGCATTTAAAAAGACATCAAGAGAATCATAGGATGCATGATTCTTGTCAGCAATGTGTCCTTAATATACAAGAGGGATCACTTGTAGGTAATTTTGCATATAACCACGAAAATCAGAGAAAATTACTGGTAAGATGGATAGTTCAAGATGAATTACCTTTTAGTTTATCTGAATCTTATAATTTTGAAAGATATGTTCAATTAGGCCTACAACCTGCTTATAGAAGAACTAGTAGCCGTACCTTTAGAAGAGTGGCTATGATAAACTTTTTAGTAATGAAACAAAGTTTAACTAAAAGCCTCTCAAATTTAAATGCTAGAATTTCTTTAACTTCTGATATTTGGTCGACATATGTAAGTAGTAATTGTTTTATTGCTATTACTGTTCATTATATTGATAATGATTAGCAATTAAATAAATGAATTATTGCTTTTCGTGCTTTTGATTTTTGCATTCAGAACAACAAATTTTAAATATTATTTATCAAATCGCATGCTCATATAATATTAATAATAAAATAATATCAATTACTTTTGATAATGCATCTAATAATAATTCTGCTGTTGCATTATTAAACGACTCTTTGCATCCCATTTTAGATGGACAATTATTTCATATTAGATGTGCATATCATATATTAAATCTTTCTGCTCAATCTGGCATGAACATAATTCAAGAGGTTATTTCAAAAATTAGAAATATAGTTTTTTTTATTCATGCTTCAAGGTCAAGACTTCAAGAATTTAAACAATTATGTGTAGATCATGGTAAACGTTTTAAAAAATTTAAACTTGATGTAATAACTCATTGGAATAGTACCTATACCATGATACATGATGCATATCCATATAAGAACTTATTAAGTGCTTATATTAATGAGCGTGGATTAGGATTTACATTGACTGAAGCTGATTGGCATCAAGGTAAAATTTTAGAAGATTTTTTTGTTACTTTTTATGATGCTACAAATGTTCTTTCAGGTATTTATTATCCAACTTCTTGTTCATTTTTACAAAAAGCATATGTAATTAGTAAAAAATTTAAAGAATATAGATATCATGAAGTTTTAATGCCTATTATACATAATATGGAAACTAAATGGAATGAATATTGGAATAGGATGTCCATTGCATAACTTAGCTACTGTTTTTGATCCTAGAGTTAAATTAAATGGTATAATTTTTTTAATTGATCAATATTGTGAAAACATGAATCAAAATCCTGAACCTGCTAAAGATGAGGTAACACGACTTCTTAATGATATTTATGGTTTATATAATGATAAAATTTATGGATCTAGAATACCTGCTCAAAGCTCTGCTTCTTCTTCTAGATCTCATTCGTCATCTATTTTTTCATTCATTAGAAGACATACACATGCTTCATCTTCTTCATCTTCTTCATCTTTAAGTAATGAATTGGAATTTTATTTACGAAACGATCTTCATTCTGCATATGATGAAGATCAAATAGAAAGTCTAGATGTATTAGCTTGGTGAAGAGTGTTAAAAATCAATATCCTGTTATGTCTGCCATTGCACGAGATATTTTAGCTGTGCCGATGTCCACAGTAGCATCGAAATCCGCTTTCAGTGCAGGTCGACGTATTTTGGACGAAAAGAGAAGTAGGATGACTGGCGAGACAGTTGAGATGCTTATCTGCTTCAAAGATTGGTTGGATGCTGAGGCGAGGCTTCAAGATAAAGGTGGACATGACTTAACCAACGAAGATGATGATGACACAAATACTACTGATGAGTGATGAGTGAGTCATTTCTATTTTTATAATTGTATATTTTTATTTTTTAAATTATTAAAAACTTAAAGTGAGTCATCTTTATTTTTTTCTTTCTATTTTTTTCTCCTTCTTATTGTATTATGTTCTGGAGGTCAGGCCTAGCCCCCTCCCTTCTGTACCATTTTGATTTTAAATTAATAAACTGGTAGGGGTCTATGCCAAACCCCCACCATTAAGGTGGCTTCATATTAATAAATTTTTATTCCTAATAATTTTTTAATTTATCAAAAAATATTTTTTTTATAAAAATTTTTTATCTGAGCCATGCACGGCCCAGGCCCATGTGGGCCGTGCCAAGCACGGCCCACATGGGCCTGGACCGTGCCGGCATGGCGGGCCGACCCAGGCCCATCATGGGCCATGCCGTGCTAGGCCAACGGAAAAATTTTTCGAGCTCGGCACGACATAGTTTACTGGGCTATGCTGGCACGGCCCATTTGGGCCTGGACCATGCCGTGCTATGGGTGGCACGGCCCACTGCCTACCTCTACATCCTAGGACCGAAAGGACCACGATGCACGGATGTCGCTGAACCAGTGGGCGGAGACAGAGACACACAAGGACCAGAGAGGTGCAACGTCTTGCAATCCGGACAAATTCCCACCACATGTTCGTATTGAAACTGTTGCCAGAAGGGAGAGTTTAGCCCACGAACTCTGACTCCTGACCGAAGCGAGCACCGGAGATCAACTCTCACGCAAGCCCTCGCAAACCCTCCTTTGTTCTTCAGTTGAGTGGGCAGAGACAGAGTAGAGGAATTGTCCGGCCGGCAACAAGATTGCTTTCATATATCTTCCCAGAATTCCAGAGGGAGGTTGGGCAGCCGCACCCACGGGAGGACCGACGCGACAGAGTCCGCCGCCAGTATAAACTCCGAATGCCATCCTTCGTGGCGATTGGTTGACCATTGATCCCCAAGGACGTTCTAACACCATCTCTTTGGCTTGAGCATCAACGAACCGGAAAATATGACATCGGTGAGCCAAGCAAACAGGATCAATTTCGCCGGGGACTCTTGCTCGCCTGAACTCCCGGATAAAGGCTTTCGGTGGAACCCAACGAGTGAAGGATCTAGCCAAATGGCCTTCTCCCCCCAACTACCACTAGATTTCGTCAGAGCCGCAACAGGAATTTGGATTATATCAGGAAAATAGCCTTCCAGCAATGTTACCTCTTCCGGCGACGGGGAAGGCGAAACCCACACAAAACCGGAATCCACACCTCTGTTCCAAGCCTTCCGACCATCCTTAGCCATTGGAGAAGAGGAGAGAGCCGTAGCCAACAACCGGAGAGGGCAGATCGTCGAGATTGGGAAAACTCACCGGAGATCAATAGTTAAAATACACTCTTTGTGTTTATCTACATTTAGATGTAGTTTTTTAATATTTTTATATCATGAGCTCGGCTTGACAATATGGCAATGCACTCATGGCCCTTGTTTGCTTGCATCTTTGGTTCCTTCTGGTCAACAATTGGAACTTTGGCTGAGCCACAGGTAGTAGACTCAATTGCATATGTTTTGCAACCTATTTAAGGATGCATCTGGACTCGTTTGGCTTGTGGGGTTTTGTGGGGTGGTGGGTGTTTGTTTTTTGTTGGAAAACTAGAAATGAACGAGATATTGATTAGGGATATATTTTACATGCACCTGTTGGTGGGTGTATGTTGGCAGATGGTGGCTACCTAATGAATCAGACTGAGGCTAGAGTTTCACTCTATGTCCTTAAGACAATTTCGTCCCGCAATGGTGCTTACGGTTAGTATGACGATTGTCTCCCATGATACAACAGTCTCCTTTTGATGAAAGCAGCACTACAATTCACCAAAAATATCGAACCAAGAATGCTACTCTCTTTTCAATGCATTATTGTCATACTACCCTTAGGAAAGTATGCAAATGCCTAAGAGAGGAGAAGCTAGAATTGATTCAGATTGAACTCAATTCGAAATGGCTTGGGATGAATGAAATGCTTAGGTCTAGGGTCCTATTTATAGGTTTTAGGTACCCTTTGGAAGCAACCCTACGAATTTCAAGGATCTGAAACTAATCAAATTAATCATCAAACTCTAGATAGGTGTTCCTTAATCAATTGGGGAAACAATGAATCAAATTTCTAGATAACTTTTCTTATTGGACATAGAGGATTTTCAAGAAATTAATGAAGTCTAGATAGTTGTTGTCCTTAACAGTTTCAGAAAATCATTCTAAAGGATCACAAACTCCTAACTCTCCTCTAAGATAACAAAATCTTTCCTCACTCAAAGGTTTGATAAAAATATCAGCTAATTGATCATTAGTGTTCACATAATCAAGATAATATCATTATTAGCTACATGTTCTCTAATAAAGTGATGTCTAATTTCTATGTGTTTGGTTCTAGAGTGTTGGATTGGATTCTTAGTTAGATTGATGGCACTAGTATTATCATATCTAATAAAAATTTTATCAAGTGTGATACAATAATCTTCAAGTTGTCGCTTAATCCAAAGGATTGAGCACAACAACTTTCAGCTGCAACATACTCTACCTCAGCAGTGGATAATGCAACCGAATTTTGCTTCTTGCTAAACCAAGAGATTAAGTTACTTCCCAAAAGTTGGCATGTTCCACTTGCTTTAAACCATTGACTTATCTCTAATCGACGATCGAACATGTGCCTTATCACCAACCGATGATCGGACGGATGCCTTATCACCAACCGACGATCGAACATGTGCCTTATCACCAACTAGTCAATCGACAGGTGTCAACCGTTGGATCGCGATCGCGATCATGATTTGATCACCACATCTTGACCCTTCATCCGATCAATCAACGATCAATTGATCTCAGTCCCTTATCTTGATCCAATTAGTCTCCACTGTCGGATCATCATGATCTAAAAAAAATTTAAAGCCCCTAAAGCTCCTCACGCATGCGAAGTGCGCCTACAAAGCACCCATTGCGCCCTTCGCATACGCGCGTGCGCGAGTGTGATGCTACGTATCACCCTCAAGCTCTCCACTTATGATGAGCCTAACGAACTTAAGCTTCAAAGAAGTGGTTTCCATATAAGTGAACTGTTGGTCCAGATAGCAACCCAAGAGAGGGGGATGAATTGGATTTTTCAAAAATTTAAACTCTTTTAAAAAATAAACCCCAACGGAAATAAAACTTAGATTCACACAGATTAAAACAGAATATGCACAAATAGAGAATTAAAGATAATGAGACAATCACGGCAAACACAGGAGATTTTATAGTGGTTCGGTGTACCTACACCTACGTCCACTCCCAAGTATCTCTTGGGTCCACACTATAATCAATCTGATTACAGCAGAGTTGTTTTTCAAGCTCACAACTCGAACTTGTTATTTTTCCGGGTGCACAACGAACCCAGCTGGTTTTCAAGGCTCACCAGCACAAAACCTTACACCACAAGCAAACTGCTTGCACAAGGCTAACAGCCTCAAAGGAATCAATCCTCCGATTGACCCAGCAAACAATAATTATTTTTACAAAACAAAGGCTCCTCCAATGAGCAAATATACAATGATAGAACATGAAATAAAGAGATAGGAATCAAAGCCTGATTTGCAGATCTTGGTGGCTTGCTTCTTCTTTTCTCTTGGGTGGATCTTCCTTTAGAATGCTCTTGAAGCTCCGAAGATTAGAAAACTAGGGCTTGCTTCTTTTCTTGAGATTTCTTCAAAATGGAGCTACGAAAGCTTGGAAACTCTCTCTTTTCTTTTGGGGAATCAGTATAATCTTTCCTCTCGAATTTTTTCCTCTTTTCTTTTGATTTTCTGATGGGTTTCTAAGATTTTTCTCTATTCTTGTCTTTTTGTCTCTCTCTTTTTCGGATGCAGCAAACCCTTTCTTATAGATCAGTTTAATCCATAAATAGTTTAAAACTATCCGTTAGAAACAAGTGTAAGAAGGATTAGAACCAAAAATAGCAATAGCCGTTGGGATTAAAAAGATAAAAGTAAAGTTTAGAGTCGTTCTGACAGTTCTGGAGTCGCGTCTGACATTCTGGAGTCGGCTCTAACTTTTCTGGAGTCGGCTCTAAATCGAAAATCCCAAATCGCTTGAACTGGAGTCGTCTCTGACTTTTCTGGGGTCGACACAAAATCTTCTGGAGTCGACTCTAACAGTCTGGGAGTCGACTCTAAGTCATGGCCTGAAAAACCATCGTTCTGTTTTTCTGATTGGAGTCGGCTCTAACAGTCCGGAGTCGACTCTAAGTCTGTGCCGATTTTCGGAGTCGACTCTGCGATTCCATGTGTCGACTCTAATGTCTGCAATCTTACCTTGACATTAGATTCAAACCAGAACTTGATTTGTCTCTTGATTTTGATTAATAAATCATATCATAAACTGAAAAACTTAATCAAAATCATTAGTAACTTCAAATGTTATACTCAAATAGTTTTGTTAATCATCAAAATCCTCAATTGGGTCAACAATCTCCCCCTTTTTGATGATGACAAAAACTTTGAGTATATGCATTAAAAATTCATTTGAATTAAGATTATAGACATTGTTAAAGCTTTAAAACTTTCTAACAGAGAATTTGATGCCAATTTTCAAAATGAATAAAAAAAAGATACTTGAGTTCTATTATAAACATCAATCAAGATGATTTAACTTTATAGGAAATTATTAAGCTCCCCCTGCATTGAATAACTCCCCCTATGTAAATAAACTGAAAATTTCTACAAATTGATTAGAATTTATAAATCTCAAAATTTCTCTCCCCCCTTGAAATCTTATATTCCTTTTCTTATGCTTTTTCTTTTTTATGCATATACACTTTCTCTCCCCCTTTTTTGTTATCAGCAATAAGGTGAATTTAAAAGCAATAAAGAATGTTATCAGAGCGAGGTTGTTGGTTCATTAATCATAGAGATGGTAATTGGTTCTCATAGACAAATTTGCAATAAAAGTGATAATTGTATTCAATGCAAGATTCATTACATGTGTCAATTCAAGTACATTCACAGTAAAAAAACATATTCAAGTATGTAATTCCTAGATACATGCTAAGAAAGAAAGCAAGAAATCCTAAGATACAAACTAGGATATATCAAAATCAAATATGCTTGTACACAATTTTCTTTAAATGTCCAATCATTTCCATAACATCATCTTTTTGGTCTTTCTTAAACTTTCAAGACAAGCTTCAATTTGAGAGACGGCAATATCTTTCTTCAGTTGACTGGTAGCATGAAGATAGACTCAGAACCGTCTGCAATCCCTTCCATCCTTTCAAAAATCTTTGAAGATCAGTGAAAGGATTCACTGAATTGCAAAGTAGAAAAAATCATGTCAAGTCTTGATATCAATTTCATTTCACTTCTCATTTGAATCATACTCAGTCAGTAAAGCTCTGAGCTGACCAATTTGCTCCTCAGAAAATCTTCCAGATGCCAATGCTGACTGATGTGGAGGTGAAGGATGAGTGCTCGGTCCAGCCTCTGAAGGTCCAGCAGTAGATGGTCCAGGAATATCCTCTCCTCTGACCTCCTCAACTCTAACTTCCTCAGCTCTGGCCTCATGTCCTCTTTTTATCCAAATTCCATTTCTTTTCTGAAGCCCATCGGTGAATTGTAGAGACACTATAGTAATCTGTATGCCTTAATTTTCTTAGTGGCTCATTATCCATTATAAGCACACCTTGGCTTCTGAAAACTAATGTAAAATCATACCATATGGCAATGTTGATCTCTTCTTAGTAGCTGCCTCGCCATATAGCCTATCATCATTCCAGCAAGATTAACAGGTCTACCAGTGAGATGCAGTCCATCAATAAGATGTCTCGCTCCGAGACATACTCAAACCTTCCGATTTTAGGAAAAAAGATTCTTCCACAAATATTGTGAAGTAATCTGAGTTCCAAATTAAGTTGATTTGCCAAGATTTCCTCAAACTCAGAACTTCTCTCCCTAACATCCTTGATAGGGCACCTCCTCTATCTTCATGTTGATATTCAACAAGTCCAATAGTAGGCATTTCCAATAAATTTCCAAGGTTCGGCTGTGATGATACTTTGTTCCTCTTACAAAACTCACTAAGCCTCCCTCTCCTCTACATAAATCATTATAAAATTCTCTCACTAGGGCAGGGTAGTAGGGATATCCAAAGAACAAACTTCTCCCATCCCATTTCCTTCAATAATCGCCCAATAGCAAAGCCCTCCGAAGCAAAAAAGTTGAAATCAACTTTTCTTCCGGTTGTAATGGCCTTACCCGCTAATTGGTCGACTCGTGGAGAAGATGGTGAGGGTGGAGAGTCATCTTGGGTGGCAGATGAAGAAGATGAGGGTTGCCTCCGAATGAACGCGCTTCGTCGGAACAGTCGAACCACCAATGATAGCACGCCTTTTGGGAGCCATGGATTCGATTGGAATGAGTAATCAAGGATTTGAGGGATTTGGAGGGTTTGGAATCGTTTGGAATGGCTTTAGAAAGGTTTAGGAGACGATAGGGTTCGTTTGGGGTCGACTCCGCCCTTTTTATTTTGACCTAGTTCCACTTAGAGTCGACTCCCGAAAACGAGGTGTCGGCTCCGAACCAGAGAATCTGTCAGCGCCCGAATTAGAGTCGGCTCTACAGAAGCCAGAGTCGGCTCTAATTGCCCAGACAGAACATCAAAATAAGAAGGTGTCGACTCCACAAACTGCAGGTGTCGACTCCACAATAGTTTCAGAGAAAAATCAAATTTCAAGGATCTGAAACTGATCAAATTAATCATCAAACTCTAGATAAGTGTTCCTTAATCAATTGGGGAAACAATGAATCAAATTTCTAGATAATTTCCTTATTGAACATAGAGGATTTTCAAGAAATTAATGAAGTCTAGATAGTTGTTGTCCTTAAGAGTTTCAGAAAATTATTCTAAAGGATCACAAACTCCTAATTCTCCTCTAAGATAGCAAAATCTCTCCTCACTCAAAGGTTTGGTAAAATATCAGCTAATTGATCATTAGTATTAACATATTCAAGACAAACATCTTTGTTAGTTACATGTTCTCTAATAAAGTGATGTCTAATTTCAATGTGTTTAGTTCTTGAATGTTGAATTGGATTTTTAGTTAGATTGATAGCACTAGTATTATCACATTTAATAGGTATTTTATCAAGTGTGATACCATAATCTTCAAGTTGTCGCTTAATCCAAAGGATTTGAGCACAGCAACTTCCAGCTGCAACATACTCTGCCTCAGCAGTGGATAATGCAACCGAATTTTGCTTCTTGCTAAACCAAGAGATTAAGTTACTTCCTAAAAGTTGGCATACCCCACTTGTACTCTTTCTATCTAATTTACAACCAGCATAGTCAGAATCAGAATAAGCAATCAATTTTAAGGTTGAGTCTCTAGAATACCATAATCCTACATTTTTAGTTCCATTTAAGTATCTAAAGATTCTTTTAACAGCAAGTAAATGTGATTCCTTAGGATTAGATTGATATCTTGCACATAAGCAAACAGAAAACATGATATCTGGCCTACTTGCAGTTAGTAAAGAAGTGATCCAATCATACCTCTGTAATGCTTCTGATCTACTTTCTTACCTACTTCATCCTTGTCCAGCTTGCATGAGGGACTCATTGGCGTACCAAGAGGTTTAGCAGATTCCATACCAAATTTCTTGAGTATTTCCTTTGTGTACTTTGTTTGGTTAATGAAAATCCCGCTTTCTCTTGTTTGATTTGAAGTCCAAGGAAGAAGTTTAGTTCTCCCATCATGCTCATCTCGAATTCTCCCTGCATTAGCTTAGCAAATTCTTGACAAAGGAGATTGTTAGTAGCACCAAATATAATGTCATCAACATAAATTTGAACGATTAATAAATCCTTTCCTTTTCTTTTAAAAACAAGGTTTTATCAACATTTCCTCTAGAAAATCATTTTCAATTAAAAATTTACTTAATCTATCATACCAAGCTCTAGGTGCTTGCTTTAAACCATAAAGTGCTTTGTGTAGTTTGAAGACGTGGTTTGGAAATTCATGATCTTCAAAACCAGGAGGTTGTTCAACATAAACTTCCTCATTTATAAAACCATTTAGAAATGCACTTTTAACATCCATTTGAAATAAGTTGAAATTCATATGACATGCAAATGCAAGTAGTAGCCTAATGGCTTCTAATCTAGCAACAGGTGCAAAAGTTTCATCAAAATCTATACCTTCTTCTTGATTATATCCTTTTGCAACTAATCTAGCTTATTTCTAATTACTATGCCATTTTCATCTAATTTATTTCTAAATACCCATTTAGATCCTATTATAGGGTGATTTTTAGGTCTTTCAACTAGGGTCCAAACTTGATTTCTAGTGAATTGGTTTAACTCTTCCTGCATTGCTAACATCCAATAACTATCTTTCTCGGCTTCCTCTATAGTTTTAGGTTCTATATGAGATACAAATGCAAGATGATTATTGATATCTCTCATTGATGATCTAGTCCTTACACCTTGAGATGGATCACCTATGATTAGGTCCTTAGGATGACCATAAGCATATCTCCAATCTCTAGGTAGATCTTTATCATTTGACAGTATCAATACCATCCTTAGGTGAGTCATCATCCTTAACTTCAGGTTCTTGATCTGAAGATACATTTAATTTTTCAATATCTCTTTCAATCAAAGATGTATCTTCCTCATCATCAATTTTATCTGAACTTGATGCTAAAGACTCATCAAACACTATATGAATGGATTCTTCTACAACTAAGCTTTTCTTATTAAATACTCTATATGCTTTGCTAGATGTAGAATATCCTAGGAAGATACCTTCATCAGACTTTGCATCAAACTTCCCAAGATTATCCTTACCATTGTTATGAATAAAACATTTACAACCAAATGCATGAAAATAACTTAAATTTGGTTTCCTATTGATCCAAAGTTCATAGGGAGTTTTCTTAAGGATAGGTCTAATTAGGGCTCTATTTAGAATGTAACATGCTGTGTTTATAGCTTCCGCCCAAAAATATTTTGGAAGTTGGCTTTCACATAGCATGGTACGGGCCATGTCTTCTAAAGTCCTATTCTTTCTTTCTACAACTCCATTTTGTTGTGGTGTTCTAGGTGCAGAAAAGTTATGATGTATGCCTTTTTCAAAACAGAATTTTTCAAATAAGTGATTTTCAAATTCAGTTCCATGATCACTTCTAATAGACACTATGGTAGTGTTTTTCTCATTAGTGACTTTCTTAACAAATTTCATGAATATTGAGAAAGTCTCATCTTTGTGAGCCAAAAACATTACCCAAGTGAATCTAGAGTAATCATCTACTATCACTAGACCATATTTCTTTCCTCCTAGACTTGTGGTTCTAGTAGGTCCAAAAAGGTCCATGTGTAGTAGCTCTAGTGGCCTAGTAGTTGAAACAACATTCTTAGATTTGAAAGAAGTTCTTGTTTGTTTTCCAAATTGACATGCATCACATATTCGATTATTTCAAAATTTAAGCTAGGAATACCTTTAACTAAATCCATTTTCAATAATTTAGAAATTAGGTGTGTGCTTGCATGACCTAATCTACGATGCCATAGCCAACCAATCTCATTCATCTTAGCATTATTAGCAACTAAGCAATGATTACTTGGAGATAAATTACTCAAATCAATTAAGTACACATTGCCATAGCGTTTACCAACAAGAATAATGCTATTATCAATGGGATTAGTAACAGTGCAAACAGAAGCTTCAAAGGAAACCTTGAAACCTTTGTCACACAGTTGGCTAATACTTATTAGATTATGTTTAAGTCCATCAACATATAAAACATTATCAATATGAGTAGATGGAGTAATTTGAATCTTACCAATACCCATGATATGGCCTTGACCATTATCACCAAAAGTAACTACTCCACCTCTTTTTGATTCAAGGGTGATGAATTGATCTTTGTCACCCGTCATGTGTCTTGAGCAACCACTGTCCAGGTACCATTTTCTTTTCAGTCTGATGGCTGCAAGACACTCCTGCAAAACATTTATGTCTTAATTTTAGGTACCCAAGCCTTCTTGGGTCCTTCATGGTTAGATGCATTAAATATTGTTCCTTTGGGAACCCAAATCATCTTTTTTTTTATGTGAAGATTTACACATATATGATTTATGTCCTTTGTTTCCACATTTAAAACAAGTAAT
Source organism: Calamus simplicifolius (assembly GCA_900491605.1). Lineage (NCBI taxonomy): Eukaryota > Viridiplantae > Streptophyta > Magnoliopsida > Arecales > Arecaceae > Calamus > Calamus simplicifolius. The sequence continues at coordinate 669,725 of UESW01004576.1, read as the reverse complement.
TTAATGATTTTTCAGCATGTAAAAATATTTTTCAAAGATTTTTGCTTTTTAAGTGGATTATATCCTAATCCAGCTTTATCAAAAACAGCCTTTTGATTTTCCAAAATCATATTAAGTTTGATAGAGCTTAGAGTAAATTTATCAACTATAGGCTTAAGTCTATCAACTTCATTTTTCAAACTTTCTTTTTCTTTATCAAAAGTTCTTTATCAACATGCTTTTCATTTTCTAATGATAGTTTTTGCATTTGAGTTTTCAAATCTTTGTTCTTTGAACTTAGGTTTGCAAAATCATCCATTAATTCATAAAAAGCACTATGCAATTCATCAAAAGTGAAGTCATCAAGAAAACTCGGACTTACCTCATCATTGTCCGCCATGAAGCATAGATTGGCCATTTCACTCTTTTCTTCTTCTTCGGAACTTGAGCTTTCCGAATCGCTCCATGTGGCCATCATTGCCTTCTTTTTGAATTTCCGGGTGCCTTTCTTTAGTTGAGGGCATTCAGATTTAAAGTGACCCGGCTTCTTGCATTCAAAACAAATAACTTCTTTTCTTTGCCCTTGTCCTCATCTTTTCTTGCAAAGGGCTTTTTCTTTTCAAACTTCTTCTTCTTCATGAATCTTTTAAATTTTCTTGTGATGAGTGCCATGTCCTCATCATCACTTTCATCTTCAGATTCATGAGGCTCTTCCATATATTCAGAAATCTTAAGAGCCATAGTTCTCTTCTTCTTTGACTCATCATCATCAACATGTTGCTTGATTTGAAGCTCATGAGTCATCAAGGATCCCAATAGTTCTTCTAGGGGTAGTGTACTTAGATCCTTTGCCTCTTGTATTGCGTCACCTTAGCTTCCCAAGTCCTAGGCAAGGAACGCAAGACCTTTCTCACAAGATCAGAATTATCATAAGATTTACCAAGACTTTTTAAACCATTAACTATATCAGTAAATCTTGTAAACATATCAGCAATAGATTCACATGCATCCATTTAAACAATTCATATTTATGAACTAGCATGTTAATCTTGGATTCCTTGACTTGATTTGTTCCCTCATGGGTAACCTCAAGTCTATCCCAGATTTCCTTAGCAGAAATGCAAATAGATATGCGATTGAATTCATTTGCATCTAATGAGCAGTATAAGACATTCATTGCTTTGGCATTGAGTTGTGCCAATTTTCTATCATGTTCATCCCATTCCGTTTCCGGTTTAGGAATCTCCATGCCATTAACTCTAGCAGTGGGTGTGTGTGGTCCATTGACTATAATACTCCATAGATCATAGTCAAGTGCTTGAATGAATATTTTCATTCTAGCCTTCCAATAACCATAGTTAGAACCATTAAATAAGGGTGGTCTATTAGTAGATTGACCTTCGGAAAAAGATGAACCAGCTTGAGTTGCCATGTGGATCTTTGACTCTTGATCGTTAGATCAAATCAAATGAGCACTAGCTCTGATACCAATTGTTGGTCCAGATAGCAACCCAAGAGGGGGGGTGAATTGGGTTTTTCAAAAATTTAAACTCTTTTGAAAGATAACCCCCAGCGGAAATAAAAACTTAGATTCACAATTAAAACTAAACACAAATAGAGAGTTGAAGATAAAGAGACAATCACGGCAAACACAATAGATTTTATAGTGGTTCGGTGTACCTACACCTACGTCCACTCCCAAGTACCTCTTGGGTCCACACTATAATCAAACTGATTACAGCAGAGTTGTTTTGCAAGCTCACAACTCGAACTTGTTGTTTTTCCGGGTGCACAACGAACCCAGCTGGTTTTCAAGGCTCACCAGCACAAAACCTAAAACCACAAGCTAATGCTTGCACAAGGCTAACAGCCTCAACTGAATCAATCACCAGATTGACCCAGCAAACAATATTTTTTTTACAAAAGCAAAGCTCCTTCAATGAGCAAATATACAATAATGAAACAATAAAGAGATTAGGAACCAAAGCCTGATTCGCAGATCTTGGTGGCTTCTTCCTTCTCTTCTTTGAATGGATCTTCCTTTAATATGCTCTTGAGGCTCAGAAGATCAGAAAAACTAGGGCTTCTTTTTCTTGAGATTTCTTCTAAATAGAACAGCAAAGGCTTGGAATCTCTCTTTTCTTTTGGGGAATGAGTATGATCTTTCCTTAGTTTTCCCTCTTTTCTTTTCTGATGGATCTCAAGATTTTTCTCTATTCTTTTCTTTTTGTCTCTCTCTTTTCGGATGCAGCAAACCCTCTTCTTATAGATCCGATTAATCCATAAATAGTTTGAAACTATCCGTTAGAAGCAAGTGTAAGAAGGATTAGATCCATAAATAACAATAGCCGTTGGGATTAAAAAGATAAAGATAAAGTTTAGAGTCGTTCTGACAGTTCTGGAGTCGCGTCTGACATTCTGGAGTCGGCTCTAACTTTTCTGGAGTCGGCTCTAATCGAAAATCCTTAAATCGCTTGAACTGGAGTCGGCTCCCCGCAATTTCTTATTCACACACTAAAGGACGTGATGAGCTTTCAAGGCCCATTAGGGTATTTAGGCATATTTTGGCCTATTACCCAACAGCACCGTCTTGCCATTTGAGTCAAAGAGAGCTTCTAAGAGTTTGGGACTTGAAGATAAGTCGAATGCTCCCCTTTACGCTTACAATTTGCTACAATGAATGATTGGATTGCATGCCAAACTATTCATCCCATTGTGATGGGATTCCTTTCCTATGTATAACAAAAACTAAAAGGCCGGTGTAAGTTTCTTAAATTGAGAACCTTAAAGTGCCTCCAAAAATTAGTCACTAAATTAACTTTTTGGTGCCATTTATTTATTATGATCATGCAATGGATACATTCTTGGTTAAAATATACCTTTAGTCATCAAATTTCACTCAAAATTTATTTTGATTCTTAAATTTTTTAATTGTTACAGTCCAATCCTTTTTTATTTAAAAGTACTATATTCCTAATATTTGTTACATAAATTGGTTAAAATTGATGAAATAATCAATGTATCATTCTATCAACCAATCCATGTATTCGCATTGGATAATACATTAGTTCAATCCATAATAGAATGTTAATTAGTATGCAACAATTGTAAGCATAAGAAATAAATCATAACAATTAAAATTTTAAGAATCAAAATAAATTTTGAATAAAAGTTTGAGAATGAAGAGCATATTTTCACCTATATTCTTCTACTAAAATTATGCATGTATATGAGATAGTGGCAACATGCTCCATATTTTCTTCCTTTCCAAGATAAATTGTTATCAACGCGATAACATACAAGTAATCCCAGCACCAATATTTTTGTCTTCTTTCCTACTTCACCCTCCTCTCTGTTGTACGAAAAGATGTCATGAGCGATATGAAATTATATATTCCCAAGATTGATAATATAAAATACTTGGCCTAAGATCTAATGGCCACCAAGGGCAAAGGAAGCTAACATTGATGAAAAAAGCTTCACTACAACAATATTTAGAATAGGCAACACTAACAAAGTTTTTTTTCAAGGTTAAAAAGCATCGAAAAATATCATCCCGACGCTTCTTGAAGCATCAAAAAAGTAGAAGTGAAGGCAAAATTTTTTGATGTTTTTAAAAGCATTAGCAAGATTAAAAATTGCTGACGCTTTAAAGTGTCGACAAGATATGTGCTCTTTTTGCTCCAGCATTCCTTCAAGTTCGAGGGCCTAGAACCTCTTCTTCGTGACCTCCACGCATGGTACAACCCCATTGTCACCATCCGCCTTGGATCCCGCCCGCTCATCTATATCTGTGACCGTGCTATCACCCACTGCGCCCTCGTCGAGCACGATGCCAACTTCTCCGACTGCCCCAAACATCTCCCTGCGACCAGAATATTCTTTGGCAACCAGTACATACGACATCATCTCCGCCGACTATGGCCCCCTCTTGCGCCTCCTCCGTCATAACCTCATCTTCGAGATCCTCCATTCCTCCCACGTCAAAGCTCTATGCCACCGGCCGCTCTTGGATCCTCCGCGGCCTCCTCCTCCGACTTCGATCCCAAGCCAATTCCAGCTCCGCCGGTGATGTGCATCATGGAAGCCATGAATTTGGCATGCAAATGGTTCCGGATGGACCAATTACAAGGGCTAGGGCCAAAAACCTCCAAAGGACCTTATTATGTAGAATTGGAGCATTCGAAGCCTCTTTGAACTTTGAAACTTGCAATCTGAAGGGGAATGGGCTGCAGGTGTTTAATTGCCTTCAATTGGAGTTTGGAGCATAATTTGGGTTTCTTGGTGGTTTCGGGCGTTAAGGAGCTGTTAAAACCTAAAACAAGTCCTTTTAGTCTTTTCCCTTACTCTATATGTAATAAGTTTTGCATTAATTGCTGTTTGAGCCTTTTCACCGACAGTTATTGTTATCTCGTAACTTATGGCTATTTTAATGTGGAGAGTTATTAGCATAAAGTGGAGTTATTCGTGTCTTTTGCTTTTCCTATTCTTGGAGGGATGTTCCAAGCTATAAAAGATGTAATCGGTGAAAAAAAAAGAGGAGATAACTTTTGAATTATCACAGAGTGCTTTGGCATTTCTCTACCCTTGTTCTTATCTAAGCAAATTTCATATTTGTTTGGTGGTGAACTGATTTGATTCTTATCACTCTTCTCTCTTCTTTTCTAAGAGTGTAGCGAATCAACCTAGCACCCTTGTTTGTGGCGAGCCATCTTATCCAACAAGCGGCTGTTAGTTCTTCTTTATTTATTGTGATTTATTTTCCCTACCACCCTAGCACATCATCTTGGTATCAGAGCACGGTTTCAACCATGGCGGATGAAGGAATTCGTCGAGGTCTTTCAATGGAGCAAGCTCAAATTATGGGTTTGCAGCGAGCTCAAGAGGAGCTTCGAGGAGAAGTGACCAGCCTTCGAGATCAACTAGCCACCCTTATTCAAATGATGCAAGGTAACAACTTTCATCCCCAACAAGGGCAGATCTGTAGAGCACCTAGGCATGAAATGGAAGCAATTGAAGGAGACCAATTGGAAGATGAAGAAGCTGAGGATGAGGAGGAGAAAGATGACCTAGAAGAGGCTGATCAAGAAGAGGATTTTGAACATGTGGAAGGAGACTTGCTGGTTGTCCAGAGGGTCTTGAATGCACAAATTGAAGTTGGGGATGAGCAGCGTGAGAACATCTTCCATACGAGGTGTCAAATCCGGGATAAGGTATGTGGTATGATCATTGACAATGGGAGTTGTACCAATGTGGCATCCATGACCTTGGTAGAGAAGATGGGATTGTCTACTCTTCCACATCCTAAACCCTACAAATTACGTTGGCTTAATGAGAATGGGGAAATTCAGGTTACAAAACAAGTTCTAGTGCCTTTCTCTATTAAAACCTATCGTGACGAAGTCTTATGTGATGTGGTGCCAATGTCGGCTAGTCATGTGCTTTTGGGGCGTCCTTGGCAATTTGATAATAATGTGACTTATGATGGACGACGAAATACTTACTCCTTTATGATCAAGGGGAAGAAGGTGAACTTGTTGCCATTAAGCTCTCATCAAATTAGGGAAGATCAGTTGCAGGGCCAAAGAAGGGAGGTGGAACAGGGAAAGGGGATGATGTTAGCTAAAAAGGGGGACATTGAGCAAGCACTAGCTTCATTGGGATTTGTTTTCATGGCTTGGGGGAAACCTTTGCTGCAAGTGGGAGATTTGAAGTTGCCCAAACAGATCGTGGAGTTGCTTGAAGAGTTTAAGGATGTGTTTCCGGATGAACTTTCAAAGGGGTTGCCACCTATTCGAGGGATAGAGCATCAAATTGACTTGGTGCCCGGAGCTTCTCTTCCTAATAGACCAGCATATAGATGCAATCCGGATGAGGCAAAAGAGATTCAAAGGCAGGTTGGTGAGCTATTAGAGAAGGGCTATGTGCGTGAGTCATTAAGTCCTTGTTCCATGCCTACACTGCTTGTTCCAAAGAAGGATGGTAGCATGCGAATGTGCGTGGATAGCCGAGCTATCAACAAGATAACAGTTAAGTATCGCTTCCCTATTCCAAGACTTGATGATATGCTTGATGAGTTGCATGGTGCTGTTTTATTTTCTAAAGTGGATTTGATGAGTGGATATCACCAAATTAGAATGAGGGAAGGTGATGAGTGGAAAACAGCATTTAAAACTAAGCATGGTTTGTATGAATGGATGGTGATGCCCTTTGGGCTCTCTAATGCACCTAGCACATTTATGAGACTTATGAATCATGTTTTAAGAAAGTTTATTGGGTTATTTGTTGTAGTGTATTTTGATGATATCCTGATTTATAGCAAGACTTTTGATGATCATGTGAGACACCTTAGGGCTGTATTTGAGACCTTGCGTGATGCTCAGTTGTTTGGGAAACTCAAGAAGTGTTATTTTTGTCAAGATAGTGTTATCTTTCTGGGGTATGTTGTCTCTAATGGTGGAATTAAGGTTGATGAGGAGAAGGTTAAAGCAATCCGTGAATGGCCAATTCCTTGTAGTGTTGCAGATGTGAGGAGCTTTCATGGGTTGGCTTCATTCTATAGACGATTTGTCAAGGATTTCAGTTCCATTGTTGCACCTATGACAGAGTGTTTGAAGAAAGGAAGTGAGTTCAAGTGGGGGAGGAAGGCACAAGAGGCATTTGAGCTGATTAAGGAGAAATTATGTTCTGCTCCCATTTTAGCACTTCCTGATTTTACTAAAACATTTGAGATAGAGTGTGATGCTTCTGGGGTTGGAATTGGGGCTGTTCTAATGCAAGAGAAGCATCCGATTGCATTCTATAGTGAAAAGTTGAGTGGAGCACGTTTAAGCTACTCCATCTATGACAAAGAGTTCTATGCTTTGATCCGAGCTCTAGAAGTATGGCAGCACTATTTGCTACCTAAGGAGTTTGTTATCCACACAGACCATGAATCTTTGAAGCATCTTAAGGGGCAAGGCAAGTTGAATAGAAGACATGCTAAATGGGTGGAGTTCTTAGAATCATTTCCATATGTCATACAGTACAAGAAGGGACAAGTTAATGTTGTTGCCGATGCTCTTTCAAGAAGGTATGCATTGATTTCTATGTTGAATGCAAGATTGTTGGGTTTTGAACAAGTAAAGGAGCAATATGCTAGTGACCCCTACTTTGCTAGTGTGTTATCTGAGTGTGCTAAAGGCGCTTGTAAAGGGTTCTTTGTGCATGATGGTTACTTATTTAAAATGGGCAGAATGTGTATTCCTTCAGGGTCTTTGCGAGCATTACTTACGCGTGAGGCCCATGGTGGTGGTCTCAGTGGTCATTTTGGGGAGAAGAAGACTTATGAATTATTGAAAGAACACTTCTTTTGGCCCGGAATGTTGCGGGATGTTCATAAGGTGGTTGAAAGATGCAGCATTTGCAAGAGAGCTAAGGGTAAGGAGAATGCATATGGGCTATATATGCCTCTACCTATTCCGGAGCAGCCATGGATGGATATTAGCATGGATTTTGTACTTGGATTGCCTAGAACACAACGAGGAAAGGATTCGGTGATGGTTGTGGTGGACCGATTCTCTAAAATGTTCCATTTTATTCCCTGCCACAAAACCGATGATGCTATACATATTGCTGATTTGTTCTTCAAAGAAATTGTGCGTTTGCATGGAGTTCCTAAAAGTATTGTCTTTGATCGTGATACAAAGTTCTTAAGCTACTTTTGGAAGACTCTTTGGAAGAAGCTTGGGACAAAACTCCTTTTCAGTACCGCTTGTCACCCCCAAACTGATGGACAAACTAAGGTGGTCAATCGAACTCTATCTTCTTTATTACGGGCTGTTATAAACAAGAATTTGAAGAATTGGGATGATTGCTTGCCTATTGTGGAGTTTGCATATAACCGAAGTGTGCATGGGGCTACAAAATTTTCACCATTTGAGGTAGTGTATGGCTTCAATCCAAGTGTTCCTATTGGTCTTGTTCCTATTCCAATTGATGAGCGGACTTCTATGGATGGGATTAAGAAGGCAGAATTGATGAAGAAACTTCATGAACAAGTTCGTGCTCACATTGAGGAAAAAACGGCTAAGTATGCCAAGCAAGCTAACAAAGGGCGAAAATTGATCAAGTTTGAAGTTGGTGACCTTGTTTGGGTACATCTTAGCAAGGGTAGATTTCCTAGTAAATGAAAGTCCAAGTTGATGCCAAGAGTTGATGGGCCTTTCCGAATCACAGAGAAGGTGAATGATAATGCTTACAAAGTTGATCTTCCAGGAGACTACAACGTTTCGGCAACGTTCAATGTGAAGGACTTATCTCCTTATTTGGAAGATCTCGAAGGTCCTGATTTGAGGACAAATCATTCTCAGCCCGAGGGTGATGATGTGCATCATGGAAGCCATGAATTTGGCATGCAAATGGTTCCGGATGGACCAATTACAAGGGCTAGGGCCAAAAACCTCCAAAGGACCTTATTATGTAGAATTGGAGCAATCGAAGCCTCTTTGAACTTTGAAACTTGCAATCTGAAGGGGAATGGGCTGCAGGTGTTTAATTGCCTTCAATTGGAGTTTGGAGCATAATTTAGGTTTCTTGGTGGTTTCGGGCGTTTAAGGAGCTGTTAAAACCTAAAACAAGTCCTTTTAGTCTTTTCCTTTACTCTATATGTAATAAGTTTTGCATTAATTGCTGTTTGAGCCTTTTCACCAACAGTTATTGTTATCTCGTAACTTATAGCTATTGTTATCTCGTAACTTATAGCTATTTTAATGTGGGAGAGTTATTAGCATAAAGTGGAGTTATTTGTGTCCAAGCTATAAAAGATGTAATCGGTGAAAAAAAAAGAGGAGATAACTTTTGAATTATCACAGAGTGCTTTGGCATTTCTCTACCCTTGTTCTTATCTAAGCAAATTTCATATTTGTTTAGTGGTGAACTGATTTGATTCTTATCACTCTTCTCTCTTCTTTTCTAAGAGTGTGGCGAATCAACCTAGCACCCTTGTTTGTGGCGAGCCATCTTATCCAACAAGCGGCTGTTAGTTCTTCTTTATTTATTATGATTTATCTTCCCTACCACCCTAGCACATCAGCCGGCCGGCCACTCCTGGGTCCTCTACGTCAAGCTCTTTTCCGTTTCTCATCAAGAAATGAAGCATTCCGTTTCTCATCAAGAAATGAAGCATTCTGTTGTCAGCAAGGGATCATGACATGAGATGCTAAGAAAATCCCTACCAAAAACTGAAACCCTAGGTTTAGAAACAATAAACGCACAAAATGTTAAGAAAAAATGGATCAGTGGGGATGATGTACTCATAGATTATCCTTTCGATTTCAAGCTGAATTTGAGGAAGATTAGCTTAATCATCTGATTTCGATGACGAAGGAATGGGGTTGCTGCAACGAAAGGGGCGAACAAAAGATGAAGAAAAGAAATTCAGAAAGGAAAGTTGTGAAAGAGAAGACGCTTATAAGATATAGAAGGGTTTAGCAATGCTTAAATTTTCATAAGCATTATTAACTACTGGTGCTTTCAAAAAGTATCAAGAAAAAAGAGTGTTATTTGCCTCTTCTGTTGTAGTGCTTGCATTCTTATGAAATATCTCCTAGTTAATTTCATGAGATCATAGATCATGAATAGCAAATCTTGGCAGCGGTAGCAACTTTTGGACCACTTGACAAATTTTTTGTGAATGAGAATGTAAGTAATGTTTCCTCTTTCATCTTTATCTCTACTAATTTTATTTTATTTTTATTTTTATTCAAAGACAAGACAGTAGTAGACTGATTTGCCAGAAATGTAACGACATTTGATTGTTCCTTTTATAAAAAAGGATTTTGCTGTAAATTTCATTACAAATTAAAGTTACTTTTCTATTTTCTCTCTCTTTCTTTTTATTTCGTGCAAGAATTGTCTCTATAGCACTTAATGAGACCATCATTTCTCTATGCACATGCTCGAATTTAGTTTGTTGACAGGCATTTGTTATTCATAACGGATGCACACATGATGCAAACTAATGAATATAAAAAAAAAATATATGAACATAATATTCAAAAAAACCTAAACTAAACCGTAGCATAAAAGTGTTATAAAACTATTTTGCTTTTGCAAAAGTTTAAAAAAGAAAATTTCTTAAGTTAGTTGTTACTCCAAACAATCATACCTTAATAAGAGGATGCTTCATATTGCAATATCAACTAGTTGAGGCGTTGAGCCTCAAGTATATATATCGCAATAACAAAAATTACATTCAAGAAAAGCTAGTTAGAAAGCATTATTTATGTTTTTTAATTTTATAAAAGTATCAAAAATTTTCTTCGGGCTCTCACATACTCTTTGGTCATATACTATTATTTTTCAAGCTTTAACATCTGCATACACTATAAGCTAAATATCATTTGTCACAACTCAAAACTAATAAGTTATTATTTAGACTCCTTAATTTTATATAAGTACTCATAATCATTTAATATATAATCAATATGAAATTAAACACTTTCCAGCATAGGTTATCATAATAAAAATATAAGTAGTTCAATAAATTATTAATTTTATATATTTGCCTTTAAAAATAATATAATTGGTACTAAACTCAAATATGATAATTACTAGTGTACCTAGACTACCATCGTAAAACTAGCATTGAACAATGGCAACTCTTTCTTTCTATACCTTATACTTGATGTATTATGTGGAGAGTAGAATATTACGAAAAACAAAAAAATTTTATTAAAGAAAGGCTTGTGCATAGGTCCCATGCATTCTCTCCTTCCCTTGAAAAACAAATACCATGTAAGATGATTTTTTGTTCTAGTCCTTATCATTGTAACAAGACAACTATAGTAGGAACACTTTTTCTACCATGCTTCTTGCTGCATGCAGATGGCGTCGTAACTAATGAGAAGTTTAAGAGAATAAAGGCATTGGATAAGTGTCTAGAAATATTGAATGATAGTCTTGAACGGATAGGTTTGAGGCTTAGTTTTCAAAAAAAATATTAAAAAAGTATGGTAGTTGAACTTGAGTAAAATGTGTTCAAAAGAAAAGAATAAGAATAAATCACAAGATCACAATAATTTTATCTTATTCAGTCATGACAAACTAAAGGTCTAAGATAGGTGAGGTCTCATATAATAGTTATGTCGATGTTGTTTGATCTTGTCTTCTAAAAGGGACAGGAAGATTCCTCTCATCAGCCCTCTTTTATCTCATCTCATGTGTTAATGAATGTTGCACCTTATGAAGCCATTTGAAATTAGATAATATATTGCCAAGGTCCTTAGCTATGAACCAATATCTTATGTACAAAGTTCATATTAGTTTAATGCCTAATGAATTTTTTTTGCATAGGTTAATTCTACTTTCTTCTATTTGCAATAGCTATCCGTGACCCCAGGAGTCAGAACACTTAAAAATAGTTTTATTAAGGCAAATCCAAGGAAAGGTGGGCTATATTCACACGGAGATAGAGGCTTGAATACAACTCACCACACATTTGTGGAGAGGCGCAATAGATAATTTAAAGGGAATGAAAGATGATTGCATCTTTCAAAAAAAAGCTTCCCATTTTACTATTTGTGAAAATAATTTCAAGTTAAGTTTTGAGAAATACAACAGTAATTTATCATTTTAAATTAATGAACAATGTATCCTTAAAATTGTTTGTGGTGCTTTAAAAATGCTGATCCATATATATTTTATGCACATAAAATGTGAGAGCCTAAGCTAGCGAGTGTTTAGTTTCACATCGATTATATATTAAAGAATTTTGAGCATTTACACATTATTAGAAAACTCAAATAATAATCTTTTTGTATGCGATCTTGGGTTATAATAGATGGTATCAGAGTAGACTCAACTCATGACTCATGTGGACTAAGGGACACTACATATGAGCCCTATATTTTTGTGATTGAATTTATATTTAGATTTGGACATGAATCCTTAAATTCATAAGGACATCAATGTATACTGATGAGTGTTTAAACTCGCATTAGTTATGTACTAAAAAAATCCTGCAAATTGATATAGATCAAGGAACTTAAATAATAACTTTTTTAGCTAGCCTTTTAAGTGTGATATAAAATACTTGCAAATTTGTACATGCAAATGTTAAAGTTCATCATTTTATTTTTTTAGTATTATTTTAGCTAAAAGAGCTTAGCTTGTACATGTTAAACAGCCTTGCATGTGGAGGAAAGCATTTGTTCTTTTTTTTTTTTTATATGCTTGTCTTAAGCATTCTCTAGATTGGAAGAAATAAATAGAAGTTGATGATAGAATGCGGCTGGAATCAACAAAAGAAAAGCAACCATAGAAAGAATTTCCTCATAAATGATAGTGTCATTATCGTAATTAAACCACTATGTTTGTCTCGATGAGAGGTTGCTATATTTTAAGGAGACCGTGTCAATCTAACTATAAAATGATGATGCCAAGTCTTCTCTCTTTCCAATTTTTCATATATAGAACTCTAATCTCTTTGCGATATTAGAAGTCATATTTTATAATGTAATCAAGGCAAGTGCTAAATGACATGAACATTAGAACCATCAAATGAGGCTGGCTATCCATCATTTTATTCCATTTCATTGTATATATGATAGCATTGGATAATAGAGTAGACAATGAAATATTCACATGAAAGATACAAGATAGAAAAATCTATTTAATGATAATAACACAACCGAAGGGGAGGACTTTAATTTGTTTCAAAACTCAGCCTTGCCGCAAGGGGTTTGTCATTTTGCTGTCGAACCTTATGCGAAGTGCATCTTTAATAATGTTCTTTGATGATGATATTTGGTATGCATTATTGTCATAATGAATTAAGCAAAAGTTCTTATGCAAGGGAAGATGTTGAATAGGTATGAATTTGAATCATGATATTGATGGTTACTTTGAATCATTCATATGTAAGTTTAGGGTATAGACTAGTTTTTCACATGTGCCATGTACACGCTATAACTAAGTCTAGCGTAAGAAATGACGTGTATTCAAATGAATAATGCTAGGGCTTTGTTTGATGACATGAGAAGTTCCTCTTGGGATGCTATCACAACTATTTCTCATAATAATGTGGCAAGAGGATGGGGATTAGTGTAACTTGCGAAGATTAATTAGATATACAAGGGTTATGTTAAATCAATTACAGGGCCAACCATATATTGTTTTGAGAAACTTTTTGTATGATTGATTCGCATCCAAACCCAATTTTCTTGGCGCATCAAACATTTATAGGTGGATGAGATTATTAATATAAGGGTTTTCATGACTAATGTTCTTAACTTATTTAGCTAATTAATTCATATTGAAATAATTTACTTTATTTCTATGTTATAATTATTGTGAAACTAAATATTCACTAGTATGAGCTTTTATATATTTCTTCTGTTTAAGTATTAATATCTTTGCTAAGCTAAGGGTTCAAATTCAAATCTAATCACAAACCCCGCAATTTGCTTATGATCAATTCTAAAGGAGTCTTCCTATAGTGTTTCTTAGACTACTTGTGTCTTAGACTAAGTCTGCTTTGATATTATTTATAATAACTTAAGATCTCATCCCAAAAAAAAGTTTAAAAATATTATTTAAACCTTTTGATTCTATATAAGTGCTCAAGATATATTTAGTGCATAATCAATGTGAGATTAATTAACACTTGTTAGCACAAGCTCTCATAAAACGAGTGATGCCAATGATTGCCCATTTCATCCACATAAAAAGATTTTGCTACCAAGGATTGATTGAGCTCAAAAGGAAGTGATGCAAAGCAGGGGAAACATGCTACACAAATCTAAATAATGAAACCCAATGATGCATTCTCAGAAAAGAGTGAATCCCTTCTATTAAATGTTTGAAGGTTTAGTCTGAGCCAAGGAACCAAATTACCAGTACTATAGAAATTTGTCTTGTAGGATTCTGTAGTTGCTCATGCCATGGATGTAGAAGTGAGATGTGCTATCAAGCACTGATATTGTCTGCTTGTAGAACTTTAGTGTTGCACCTTCATTAGATTTAATCCTACGTTCCCATGGCCTTAGCAGGACCAATATGCACATCTCAATTTTGCCCATTCATCTAGAGGTGGAATCCATATACTTAACATGCTGTTGCAAATTTGAGCAAAATTCCCAGTATATCATTAAATCAATGCTACATTCAAACACTGGTTTTAGTCATAATATGCTAAGAATCATTGAGACATGTTCAAGAGACTTCTCAATGATGAAGTAACCATTGAATCATATGCACACCTTCTTCAGAAATATAGTTTGGGCCTTGATACCAACCATTACAATTCACCATTCACCGAAAAATAACTGATAGCAGCAACAGAGTAACTATTGACAATATTATACAATGATAACTAACAAGTACACTGTAAATTGTAATCCAAAGGAAATTGGCAAAAGCTAGTAGCCCATGGAGGAGGAAAATCCTTGGAACATATCATACAATTGATGTCAAATTAGAGAAGTGTACATGTCCCTCAAAGAGTACATTTTGTGCAGAGGACACTCTCACTTCCTTGTAGGCCTCTGTGAAGCACCAAATGCTAGAGACTCACCACTAAGACTGGTTCGAAGTCCACAGACAATAGCCATCATCCCACTAATAACAACCCATTTCCAATCAATTTTTTGATGTAGCTCATGACCATCACCTAAAAAGGTCTTCAACAGATGGGATATGCTTTGATACATCACAGGGAAATTTACTTGCAAGTCATCAGATAACCTCTGCCAGGAATTCTGAGGCTGAAGGGATTTCCATTTGCAACTCATTGATCTCCAATGTAAGTTGTTGGCAAACTGAAATATTAGGGTGTAGGGGAACAGCTAAACATATAAAAAGAAATTGAACATCATATATCATTAATTAGTTAAGAGGATTGTTGAAACATATTTCGAGTAATACCACTTCCTTATGTTGTTAGATTTCTTTTTATTTATACACTATCTACATAGTCAGAAGCATATTACATTGTCTAATTGATTATGATATATCATATAATTTTTTTTTATAAATATATAATATTGATAAAATAGATAAGGCAAAATAAATATCAAATATATCAACTTCTTATTCAACTTAAATAAAGTAAGAATATAAATTTATAATTATGATATTCTTAAATTATTGACAACTTGATAGTGGCATTGAAGATCATTCACATTGAATTATTTCCATCTAAATTACAATCAGTATCAAACCTACATTTTTTCCTAAGAGAAGGGAAATTAATCTTGCCAACTTAAAATTATCAAATATATAGGAAAGAAAGAATCAACCTCCCTCAGAGATTCAACAAAGAAAATTTATTTTACTTTTATTTTTGCAAAAGCTTTTATGGTCCATTCTTACAAATTGAAAATAAAATTAATTTGAATCTATGCATAACCATCTCTATTCTGCAGACTTACAAACGAGATCAGATATCAAATATAAAATGGTTGTAAAAATTAAAAACCAGATTTAAAATTTTCAGCGTAAAAATAGCAGCCTTTCCAGGCCCCAACAAGATCATTTAATTTGGGTCTGGTTCTATATATAATTCGAGCTCAGGCCGTTCATGAGAGGTGCGTCGATGTGGACTCCCTAAGCCCATCCCTGAGCGCGCCTCTTCCTTCTTCTCACCCTCTCTAAACCCCTCCAAAAGCTCCCTCCCTCCCCTTCGCCGGAGTACGGCGGCACTACCGACCTAAGATAAACATCGTAAGCCCGTCACCCGCCTCCTCCTCTTCCTCTTTTCTTTAGAAATTATGCTTGTCCTAGTTCTTGGAAGGCCTAGATCACGCAGCTTGCTGTTTTTTCCTTTAATAATTCTGTTCTTGTGATTGTTCTTGTAAGAGAGTTGTTTCTTTCTCTTGCAATCTCGAGCTCGATTGGATTTGGAGCTGAAAAATTGGTGGCAAACGAGGGTTTGCTGGCAGATTTCATATCGATTTTGTGTTTTTAAAAAATGCCATCGAATGAAATGTAGTAAAAGCTCTTCTTCTTCTTTTCCTTCTTTAAAACGAACTGAAAAGCTCTTCAATGCGTGCAGGTTTTGTTTAAAAAAGATTAATCTCTTGTATGTTTTTTATTTTTTCAATGCATCATAGTTCAGAATGTTGTCGTCAAAGGCTGTTGTGTAGGGCATCATCACTGCTAATGCGATCGCTCATTTGTGATGTTGTAATTGCTCTCGACATTTTGTTGTAAATTTACTTGTATTCTGATTAATTTTATGTTTCATTTTCTTTAAATTCTTCACATCGTGGGGGGCTTGCTTACTAAATGGGATGGGTGTATTTGTCATGTTGTTTGAAGACCTCTGCAAGTGAGTTATTTCTCAGATTATTTGATCTTATTCTCACGTAAAACCAAGAAAATTTCATAGTTTTGATAACATATCTCGGTCATGTAAATTTTTAATTAATTTAATCCAATGATTGAATGTACTGTAATGTCTTGGATATGCTGTAGGTCCTTTTTCTCTTGTGTTCTTATACCCATTGAATAAGTTCATGACTGCGACTCTGTTGCAACAGATGAAACATGCTATGGTGTAATATGGCAAGAATTTCAGCATTCTAAAGATGACATTTTTGAGGTATCTTATGCAGGGTAAAATTGTTATTGAACTAATATCCGCATATATAACAAAAAGGTTAGGATTATTTTTGATTTTTGCCAGCCAAGTATCACAATCGAAAAAAGAAAAATCGCTACGCCCGGCAACGCCGGGCTATTTTCATACCTCGGCACGACCAAACCATTCCATACCTCGGCAAGATGGGTCATTTTCATACCTCGGCAAGATCGGGCCATTCCCATACCTCGGCAAGCCAAGGATAGTCAAGAGCCGAGTATGTCTCTTCGACCACGATCAACAGAGATTTAAATCCCAAATTATGTGGCAGGATTTTAGCCACGTCAACTTCCTGCACCTCAAGAAGAAAATCAAGCCAAGAATAACCTGTTGCTTATAAATAACCAAATAATCGAAAAGCTCCATCAGCTTTCTCGGCCGTGGATCCTTGTAACAAACAGGATTCGAATCTCATCGGCCTCGTAACAAACTTGATTCGAATCATTCCGATTT
Source organism: Calamus simplicifolius (assembly GCA_900491605.1). Classification (NCBI taxonomy): domain Eukaryota; kingdom Viridiplantae; phylum Streptophyta; class Magnoliopsida; order Arecales; family Arecaceae; genus Calamus; species Calamus simplicifolius. Next base: position 652,672 of record UESW01004576.1, on the reverse strand, counting down.
TTACTTCCAAGACACGTTCAAGGAGTCAAGTGAATAACCCGCCAATATTTAGACAGTCTATAAATATCTTGTCCTAAAATTTTTTAGGTACGCATACTTTTTCACTGAAAATCCATTGGAGCTCAAGTAGAGTTTTTAGCTCTGAAGAGAGGGACTTTTCTGCAGGAGCTTCTCCACATATCTGCTTGCTGTGAATTTTCATTGACTTGGGCATCAGAGGGTCTTCGCAGGGGCCACCCCAGTGCTTCTGGCATGAAGACTATCTTGCAGGTCCACCCAGACGAAAGATCGTCATCCTGGTCCTGACGAGAGTCGCACCTAAGTTGGAGAACGAGATTTTACGGCAACAGATTGGCGTTAGAGGAAGGGCCTCAAGTCCCATAAACTTGCAATAAGGAGACAAGGCTTGGAACTAGAAGAACAACCCTTCAATGGCCAATCGAAGGAGAGCAACATCGGATGCTCAGGATCAGACCACCTTCCAGAGGCCTGATCCCGCAAATAACATGGCACCTCCGCAACCATCGCTGGCCGAGACTCCCTCGCCACCGGCGACCATAGTCATCCAGGACCAGTTCGCCACGCTGGTCCAGCAAGTTCAAACTCTGGCTCAATTGGTCCAGGAGCTCCATAGAGTTTTTCGTCCAATTGCCCTGCTCCATAACTCTCTGATGGAGTTGTCGCCCCTACTTCGCCGACGATTTCTTCTTCAGCCGTTCGAAGTCATAAGCCACCTCCAGCACCCCATCCACAAAGGAACTAGGCCGGCACCGTAGAGGGTTGGGGAAAAAGCCCGTCTAGATCTTGGCAAGCTCGATCTCTCTCCCTAGTGTACTCCCTCCATGATTTGATGCTGCGGCCACGGTCCCCTTATCCCATCTCTCCTACCACTCGTGATGAGAAGGTCCAATGGCAATTTCGTGAGATGCGCCAGGAGTGGCACCAAGAGTTGGATGCTATCAAATAGGCTCCTCCCCAATCGAAGGCGGAACATGACATCCATTCTCAGAAGAGATCATACGGAAAGTGATTCCTCCCCATATTAAGCTTCCAATCATCGAGCCATACCATTGATCCACCGATCCTGACGACCATCTGAACGGTTTTCGATCCATCATGATGCTCCACGGAGCGTCAGATGCGATTTATGCCGAGTCTTCCCTTTCACTCTCAAAGGAACTGCCAGAACTTGGTTTAATAGCTTGAAGTCGGGTTTTGTCAGTCTTTCGACGAACTGAGCTGTCTATTTATCAGCTAGTTCGTCAGTAGTTGCCATCATCGAAGAAGGTCCGACACCCTCTCCGAGATCAAACAACGAGAGAGAGAGTTCTTGAAAAATTATCTAGGCCGCTTTAACACAGTCATGCTAGAGGTAGACCATCTCAACCATAAGATGGTCATGTCCGCCTTGGTAGACGGGTATCCAAGGAGGGTGACTTCTATTTAGCCTTGGAGGTTAATTATTTGAAGAGCCTATCCGACATGATAGCTTTGGTGGAAAAATATGCCAGGATCGAGGAGTTGCGGAGGTCAGCCCGGGCCGAGCAATCAAAGAGGAAAGAGACTAAAGGCTCAGAGAAAAACCGATCTCTCTCCATGCAAGTTCACTTCGTCACCAAAGAGCTCCTTCGCCGCTGCCTAGAGATCGCACTCAAAGCCTAGCGCGGAGGTTCAATCAGTATACTCTGCTCACTGCACCAAGGGCGCAGATCCTAATGGAGATCAAGTGCCAGATCCCTCGGCCACCATCTCTTTGAGGAAACATGGTCCGGAGAGATATGACTAAGTACTGTCAATTTCATTGAGATCATGGGCATAACACTGAAGAGTACTGGCAGCTTCGAAATGAGATTGAGCAACTCATTCGTCGAGGAAGACTGGACCGATTCAGAAGAGCCCCTGAGCCGAACAATGGAGGAGACCGTAACCTGAGCCATGCCAACCACCTCCGTCGAACCCAACGACTATTGGCAATGTCAATATGATTGCAATGATCGGCTCCTCATCGGCTCGGCTAGATGAAGAAGAAAATCCATCAAAGATAGCTCGAACCAATGAACTCTCTTTTTCTGATGAGGACCTCTGGGAGATACAATATTATGATGATGCTTTGGTTGTATCTTTAATATGAACGATTATGATGTACACCGTATTTTAGTTGATAATGGAAGCTCTGTTAATTTTTGTACTTTGATGCTTTTGTGATGATGAAATTGCGGACGAGGATCTCCGAATGAGTCATTACGTTAGTGGTTCGAGCAGGCGCTTGGCCAGTATAGCCATTGTTCATATGGACTTTCTAGTAACCAAGCTTCTGTCACCCTACAATGCAATCCTCAGCAGGCTCGGATAGATGTCCCTTAAGACCACCATATCCATCCCTTATCTTGCCATAAAATTTTCTACACAGTGGGGAGTGGGAATAGTTCAAAAAAACCAAGCTGTGGCTCGGCATTGCTTTATCGCTGATCTTCAATCTAGAAGATCCGAGGTTGATGGGCTAATGCTCGGAAGGACTTCACCAAGCAATGAGAAGAGCCAGCCGAAGAACTGAGGTATCGCTCGATGAGTTTCGGTCAGACCGAACCATAAGGATCGAGTCACAATTGAAAGGGAAGCCTCGACAAGATTTGGTTGAGTTCCTTCGAAGAAACGCTGATGTCTTCGCCTGGTCTGCCTCAGATATGCCAGGAATCACCCAGATGTCCTTGTCCATTGCCTTAATGTGGATGAGATGTTTCGGTCAATCAAGCAAAAGAAAAGAAGCTTCATCCTGAGCATCAAAAGGCTATGGAAGAAGTTGACAAACTCATCAAAGCTAACTTCATTCGGAAAGTAAATTATCCCTATTGGCTGGCAAATGTTGTTATGGTGAAGAAGTCAAATGGCAAATGGAAGATCTACATCGACTTTACAGACCTTAACAAGGCTTGTCCGAAGGACAGTTTTCCTTTGCCCAGGATTGATCAACTTGTGGATGCTACCTCAGGCACCAGATGCTGACCTTCATGGATGCTTACTCAGGCTACAATCAAACTTGGATGGCATCCAAAGATGAAGAAAAGACCGCCTTTATTACTGATCGAGGTATTTACTGCTACCGAGTCATGCCTTTTGGTTTAAAAAATGCAGAGGCAACCTATCAAAGACTTGTTAATAAAGTTTTCAAAGAACAAATTGGTCGAAACATGAAGGTCTATGTTGATGACATGCTAATTAAGAGCAAGAAGCATCTCAGCATATCGATGATCTTACAGAGAGCTCCATGACGCTCCGAAGATATCAGATGAAGTTAAATCCAACCAAGTGCGCCTTCGGAGTCAACTCTGGGAAGTTCTTGGGCTTCATGGTCTCCCAGCGAGGCATCGAAGCAAATCCCAGAAAATTCAAGCTCTCCAGCAGATGGCGCCTCCAGGTCGTTAAAGAGGTACAACGTCTTACCGAAGGATAGTAGCCCTTAGCTGCTTTGTTGCTCGATCGGTCGAGAAATGTTTGCCTTCTTCAAGGTGCTACGGTCAAGAATTTCCAGTGGACTCCGGACTGTCATAAATCTTTTGAGGATCTCAAAAAATACCTCGCTCACCACCTCTTCTCAGTAGTCCGAGGTTCGGAGAAACGCTAAACCTGTATCTGGCGGTCTTAGAGAATGCCATCGGTTTGTATTAATTAGAGAAGAAAACAAAATCCAAAAGTCGATTTATTATGTCAGCAAATTACTTTGGGACGTTGAGATAAGGTATACTCGGATTGAAAATGTAGTGTTGGCCTTGATAACATAGTTCAGAAGTTGCGGCCTTACTTCCAAGCACATGCTGTGGTATCTTAATCGACCAACCTATCAAATCAATTATTCATCGTTCGAAAGTGTCGAAAGGATGACTAAATGGGCCGTTGAGCTAAGTGAACATGATATCCAGTATCAGCCTCGTTCAGCCATCAAAGCATAAATTCTAGCAATTTTCTCCTTAAATGTACCATACTCGAGGATGGTTCCACTCCGGATATTTTTGAACTGCCGAAGCCCAAAGTTTTGTGGCTGCTTCATGCGGATGGGTCCTCAGCATTAATGGTTCTAGCATTGGTTTAGTCCTCACCAGTTCAGAGGGCGCGAACTTTGAGTATGGCATTCGTTTCTCCTTCCCAGTCTCTAATAATGAAGCAGAGTATGAAGCTCTACTTGCTGGACTCTGGATCGCCCGCGACTTGAAAGTGAAGAGATTGAATACATATACTGACTTCTAGCTGGTTGCCGGCCATGCGCGAGGAGAATTTGAAGCTCGAGAGCCGAATATGGTTCGGTATCTTCAAAAGGTTGGCGACTTGTCTTCTAATTTTTCTAAGCTTGAAGTTGTTCAGATCCTCAGAACCGAAAACACGCACGCTGACATTCTATCTCGCCTGGCCATCACGGATTCAATGGACCTTGAGCAAAAATTTTACTTGGAGGTCCTCGAAAAGTCTAGCATTGTCGAGACTGACCAAGTAATACAAATGAGGCCGAGCCATCTTGGTTCGACCGAATTGTCAAGTACCTCAAAGAAGTATCTCTCCCGATGGACCGAAAGGAGGCAAGGAGACTGAAGATGCAAGTGTTCCGCTATGTCCTGCTCGATGACCAGTTATACAAGGGATCCTTCTCTATGCATTGCTCAAATGCCTTCGACCGTCGAAAGCTGATTATGCTCTTCGAAAAGTTCACAGAGGCATCTGTGGCAGTCATCTTGGCGGCCAAACTGTATGTCACAAGGTGTTACGCCAAGGATACTATTGGCCAACCATGCTGAAAGATTCTGGTGATCTCGCTCGAGCCTCTGACTCATGTCAACGACATTCAAATATTCAGACTCCTTTTTGCTCACCTGACACCAATATTATCCGTCTAGCCCTTCGCTAAGTGGGGGATAGACATCTTCGGCCCTTTTCCTCTTGCTATGGGACAAAGGAAGTTTCTGTTCATAGCGATCGACTACTTCACCAAGTGGACTGAGGTCGAGTAGTCGCCCAGATAGCTGAAGCTCGGGTTATGGATTTTGTATGAGATCCATCATTTTTAGTTTGGCCTTCCGCACACCATCATCATCGACAACGGTAGACAATTTGACAATCCTAAATTTTGAGAGTTCTGTGAAGATCATGACATCAGCCATCAGCTCACATCGTTCGGGCACCCTCAAGCCAACGGCGAGGCAGAGGTAACAAACTGAACCTTGTTGCAGGAATCAAAGCTTGGCTCAATAAGGTGCGAGGAAGATGGGCAAATGAGCTTTATCATATTTTGTGGGCTTACCGAATCATCCAGAGGGTTTCCATGGGTGAAACTTCGTTCAGAATGGCCTTCGGCATAGAAACTATCATTCCTATGGAGATAGGGCTACTTCATCACGGGTGGAGAGTTATTCAGAGTCAAACAACTAACAGCTCTGAGCCAATCTCAACTTGATAGAAGAAGTCAGAGAGAAAGCCCGATCCGAATGGCAGCCTATCAACAAACGGTAGCCCATTATCACTCCTCTCGAGTTAAAGGGAAATCCTTCTCTCTGGCGATCTCGTGCTCTGCAAGGCATCTGTCTCTAAGCCATTAGAGCAAAAAAAGCTATCTCCAAACTGGAAAGGCCTCTATCAAGTTGCAGAGATCCTTAGACCCGACACCTACAAACTTCAAGATCTAGATGGTAAGTCTATTCCCCGGACATGGAACTCAAACAATCTTCAGATGTACTATTAATAAAGTACATTTATACCGAGCTCATTTTGCTCACTATAACAAAACTTTATGCAATATTACTGCCTCAATCACTTTTCTTGAAAGTTGTTGATAAAGGATAGGTTTCGCCCAATCAACGACCTACGGGTCCACTTCTCCGAACCTCGGTAGGATCGAGCTATTTTTTCGTACCTTAGCAGCGCCAAGTAAAATATAATCTTTCTCCGAACCTCGGCATGGCCGAGTAACTTCTTCGAACCTTGGCAGACCGAGCGATTTCTCCGTACCTTGACAGTGCCAAGTAAAATATAATCTTTCTTCGAACCTCGGCACGGCCGAGCAACTTCTTCGAACCTCGGCAGCCGAGTGATTTCTTCGTACCTTGGCAGTGTCAAGTAAAATATAATCTTTCTTCGAACCTCGGTATGGCTGAGCAATTTCTTCGAACCTCGGCAGAATCGAGTGATTTCTCCATACCTTGGCAGCGTCAAGTAAATATAATCTTTCTCCGTACCTCGGTAGGATCGAGCTATTTCTCCGAACCTTGGTAGGACCGAGCTATTTCTTTGTACCTTGGCAGTGCCAAGTAAAATATAATTTTTCTCCGAACCTCGGCACGATCGAGCAACTTCTTCGAACCTTGGTAGGATCGAGCGATTTCTTCGTACCTTGGCAGTACCAAATAAAATATAATCTTTCTCTGAACCTCGGCACGGCCGAGCAACTTCTTGAACCTTGGCAAGGCGAGTGATTTTTCCGTACCTTGGCAATGCCAAGTAAAATATAATCTTTCTCCGAACCTCGGCACGACCGAGCAACTTCTTCGAACCTCGGTAGGACCGACGATTTCTCCGTACCTTGGTAGCACCAATAAAATATAATCTTTCTTCATACTTCGGCAGGGCCGAGCTATTTCTTCGAACCTCAGGACTGAACTATTTCTCCGTACCTTGGCAGCACCAAGTAAAATATAATCTTTCTCCGTATCTCGGCAGGCCGAGCTATTTCTCCGAACCTCAACAGGACCAAGCTATTTTCCGTACCTTAGCAGCACCAAGTAAAATATAATCTTTCTCCATACCTTGGTAGGACCAAGCTATTTCTTCGAACCTCGGCATGGACAGCTATTTCTCCAAACCTCGACAGATCGAGTTATTTCTCGTACCTTAGCAGCGCTAAGTAAAATATAATCTTTCTTTATACCTTGGCAGGGCTGAGCTATTTCTTCGCACCTTGATGAAGCAAGGAAAAATCCTCTTTATCCTCGGCACGACCGAGCGATCCATTGCAGTTTCAGCAAATTGAGTAAAAATACTCAGGAATTTTGGCATGACCGAACCTCAATAAGCATCAGCAAAGCCGCCTAAGTCTTTATGTAATCCGGGACGAGTCAAGCACTCCGTTCCTGAAAGTTTAACACGGTCCAGTGAGCGTAAGTGAGACTAAACTAATCGTCAAAATAGTTAGCGAAGGCCAAGCCCTTGAACACTCTTAGCACTACATGACTCTATTCAATCGGGTGCGATCATTTGAAACTCAGAAAAATAAGTGCTTGCTATTCTCGACAAGGAGTGCCCTATTAGGTGTTCCTATATCTCGGCTGGCCCGAGCCTTTGTTATGCACCTCGTTCGAGTTGAAAAGGCTAACGTGCTTATGCGCGATTTATATATCAAAATAAGATAAAGGCGTTGGTTTGATGAAATTATGGACACTTAGCAGAAAAGAAATAAATAACAAAAGGAAACAAGTGATCAAAAGCTTTTTTTATTTCTAAATAATTCATTGCAAAAAGTTATAGTCCATTACAGGACATTACAAGTGCGTTACAACACAGAAAATACAGGAAAATGCTTGGACAAACAGGTTTGGCTGCCGACATCGCTTCAACAAGGCTTCTACTTCGGAAATCAGAAAAGAGAATTTGTCGAATTACAATCTCCGTGGCATCGTGTAGAGGTATGGGAAGAAGAAGCCACCCGATGGCATTTACCTTCGGCTTTCCATCCCCTTGGAAGCCACCTGATGGATCTTCAGATGGGTTAATGGCTACCATGATTGAAAAAAACCTGTGGAAGCCGAGGCCCATCAGAAATCGCATTTTCAATGGTCTCTGTGGCTCCACAATAGACGAATAGAGTTAGGTAGAAAGCGCCCGTATGCCCTTCCTGTATCACCTCTACACGTCCCTCCCTCCACAACTCCTCCATTCCTTCTCCTCTTCTTCGCTCTTCACAGTTGAACTCTGAGAGGTCATACTCCTTGACCCTCTTGGGGTGGCTTGCTTTTCAACAACTTCTCCATCCAAACCAAAAAACCAGATCAGATCTCACAAGAGAAGACCAACCCTTCAACATTCGCCTCTGACATAGAAAAGACCTCACAGATTTTCTTCCACTCTCAGGATAACGAAGGCTCTACGACTGTGCTCGGTGCCCCCCATTCGTCCCCCTTTTATAGCTGTTCGGCGGAGACGACCTCCCTCAGTAAAGAGGAGTTCTTAGGATTCAAAGTGCATCGACCGCCATAACTCCGGAGCCATGTGTCGCCTATTTGCTCCCTCTCACGGGTGGGATTCGAGGAATTTCTCCTCATCCGATGAAACAAGTGTTTCACGAACCCACGGATGGCCACGTGTCGTCATCTCGATGGGTTCTGCGGGATATAAAGAGTCTTCCCTCGGATGTGAAAGAATAAAAGATCTCCCGAATCAAGCGAATTAATGCACAAAACTGTTTTTGGTTTTTCCAAAGCGAGCAGATATGAAAAGCGTTTTTCGAAAAAGCGGGTAGCCCAAAGGGCAATTGATTGCTTGACGTATGAAAGAAGTAAGCCTGTATCGGAAAAGACACGCATTAATTGCGAGGAAAAGACCTCTGCAAGGCTCGAAAAAAACCCGACCTATTAGCTAGCCTCTGCAAAGCCAAGCGACATCCTTCATCTCCACAATGCTAGATGACTTGCCCCGATAAGTCCAAGCGATTTCTCTTATCTCGGGCAAAACCGAGCCAATTCTCCACCCTCGAAAAAACCGAACTATCAATTTGCCTAAGTCAGATTGCTAAGGACTTCCTAAGTTCTGGCATAACCGATCTGCCCACTCTACCTAGTAAAAACTACTGAATATACGACATTTCAAACAGTGGAAGATGCTAAAAAAAATAAAATTTCATAAGAACTGATAACACAAAGCATATAAGCCTTCCATATTACAAAAAGGAGAAAAAATGCAGAAAAAATGAATCTTAAGAACCTGCTTCATCCTCGGAGGCGATTTCGATAACACTCGGAGTGTGCTGACCTCACTGATCTCTCGATTGGTCCATCTTTTCAACAATCGGGAGGACGTCGGCCTCTTCGTGGTTTGACCCCAAAGCCATACCCTCGTCAGCAATTGGCTAAGAAGCCTTAGCCTCCCCAACGACGAATTGTGAAGCCTCGGGTCCTTGGGTAGACTTTAGAGGATCCTTGATCGGATCTCCTTCTGAAACAACCACGAGTCAACATTAGGAGCGTCTTCATCACCAGTATCGATGGACGAGGGGGTAGTCGCTAGGATTCGGTCGCCGATGATGGAAAACAATACCTCTTATCCTCTAAGAACGAGAGATCGATGTTTGGATACTCCTGGATCACCCTCGCCCGTATGTCATTTGCCCTGATTCGATATGGCTTCTTCGAAAATGGAATTGCCCTTCAATGAACTCTTCCGAGCTTTTGTACTTAATCGCCAGAGCAATTTGATTATCGGCTTCAATTACCTGACGCTCGAGCTCGGAGCATTTCTTTTGGCTCAAGGTTAAATCCTCGGTCAGGGCTTTTACTTTATCCATCGCCTCAGCCTTAGTCTTCTTTAGCTGAAAAAATAAAATAATAAACAAAACAAGCGGTCAAGTTGGCTCTAACTTAAGGGAAGAAATGGGCCACTACGCAAGAATGAAAAGAAGATACCCTTTTCGACATGGCGAACAACTTCGGCTTCCGCTTCCTTGGCCCTCTTTCAAGCCTTTTCTTTTTCTTTTCTATACTTGTTCATGTCCTGCAGGAGCGTTTAAGGTTCGCCCGATCTTTGCTAGCATCGAGTTGTCTAGCGTAATTCGGCCTAAAGGTTGGCGATTTCTTTCTGATAAGATGCGAATCGACTCTCGAACCGACCTTTTTCCTCTGCCATCCTGCCATTTAAGAAGTCGATCTCCCTTATAGCTTTGGCTTGGAACTTCGATAACTCCGACCGAGCCTCATCATCTGATTTCCGAACCTCCTCAAGCTCGGTTTCCTCAGCTCAAAGTCTTGACGCCTCTGATCGGGTTTCCTTGGCCGATCTCTGGGCTTCTTTAAGCTCAGCTTGTAGCTTTGTTAATTCCTCTAAATGTTGACCGGCTAAACTTATTTCATTACGAAGCCCCTCAGCTTCACGCAAAATTTCTTTGTTGCATTCATTGGCAGAAATTAAACGCCTATAGAGCACCCGCTGAAGGAGGGTTGCCTACAACAAAACAAAATGGTTAAGCTGAAGGAACTGTGCGAAATATCCAAGAGGACAAAGAAAGGAAGAAAGCTCACCCGAATGCAAGAAGAATTCATATCTCTCAGGATGTATTGGCTAGGGACAACGCGTATTCATCCAAGTCAAAGGGCATTTCAAATCCTTCAATCTTAAAGGTGACCTTTCGGCGTTCGCCCTTCCCCTCTTCAGGAACAATAACATGTTCTTTTCGCATAAAAAAGGTTGAAAAAATTATCGATCCGGGATCGCAATTCTTCGGTGGAACGATCCGAGGGATCGAGAGGGCTAAGCCGACCTATTCCCCCCTCATCACTGCCGATGTTCTCGAAGGTCCTGGTTCATCCATCCTCACCGAAGAAACTCCCTCTTCGCCCGACGGATCTCTCCTTTCTTCGACGAGGAGGAGATTCCACTGCGGGCAGGATAACGCTTGCCGCTAGAGCAGCCGCATGATCATTAAAAAATGATTCCCTCAACCTTTGTTGACTCTTAGAACCATCTCCTTCAGAGTAATGCACATCGGTGACCATAGGGTAATAAAACTCTATCACCTGAAAATCGTTATCCACTGGTTCAGGTGGATGACCAGGTCCCAGCTCTTTCTGAGCCACCACCTCCTCAGCTCCGTTCCCTGGCGCCTGTTCCTGGATTCCAGTCCAGGATAGGGGCTAAGTTTGGCTCCTTCCCAACACCTTTCCCAAAGGGCTCGAAGATCGGAACCTAATTAGCTCCTGTGAATGGCTTGGCAAGCCAGCTGAAGCTTGGAAGGGGATGAAGAGGATGGCTTTCGCTCAAGCCTGTTCTCTTCCCTTTCGTAGGGATCGATGGAGCGGTACGACAATGCTTTGCACCCTTCCCTTTGCTCGGCCTCGAGCATTCTATCATCTGAGCCCCGAGCTCGGACCTAATAACTGTAGTACAAAAACCATTTAATGGTTGGTTGCACACCGACCGACGTATCAAAGTACGAGAGAGGTGATGCGGAACTTACCTCGAGGATCGATTTTGCTTAGCCCTGCATTGTAAAGAACCTCTTCGGATAGAAGAGTACCGAGTGGGAGTTCCTTGCTACCATAAAAAATGTCGAAGTCTTCTTTTTTCTGCTTCGACAATGTTGGAGGCTTGTTTGGCTCCACGGGGAGAGGTGCCCATTGACAGGGGAAGTCGTAAGCAGCATCCCATTCAACAATAAAAAATCGCGACTTTCATCATTTGATGAAAGTCGGGACCTTCGAGATCCTTTTGAAGTTCTTCCGTGGTCCGATGTAAGGCCGGGCTGAATCCTTTGAGGATGAGGTTGTGGCAAGTCTGGAACAGAGGAACCGTCGCCGTTTCCCCCACCAATGTGCACATGGAGATGAACCTGTTGATATAACACCAATTATTCGGTGTAACCATGGTGGGGCAAATGCTATAGTAATTCATTATACCTTTCACTACGGGATGAAGAGGAAAACGAAGACCTGCTTTGAAACTCTCATAGAAAAATGTCCCCGTTTTTAGTTCGTCAAGTACCCCTCTCAGATGGATGCTCTTCAGGTCCGCTGGAGTTATCGTCGAGGCAACATCAATTGGACGCTCCATATCTTCAGGATTAACAGAGGAGGCATCAGCCATACTGCTCTTTGGATGAAGGTATTCAATTTTGGAGAAGATAAAAAAAAGCACAATCGAGGATAGCGTCGCTCTATTTCTTTTAAACCATTTCGAGGATCCCCATGCATCGCAGAACCTTGGCCCGAACATTATTAAGCCCTAAGTCTGCCAGGTGTCATTCGCCTACGGCCAGCGGTAGGGAACGAAGGGTTTCTCTTTGTACGGCTGGAGGAAATGATGAAATGACGGCCTGGCATTTATAGGACAACGCGACACGCCTTCGCCAGTTTGAATTCCCCAAATCGGATAAAGCCATCTGGAACTCTACTTCCTATGCCCAAACCAACGCTTCGGAGTAGGGAGTGGGGGGCATGTGATGCGGGATAAAATTATTATTGAACCAATGTCTGCACATATAACAAAAAGGTTAGGATCATTTTGATTTCTGCTCGCCAACTATCACATTCGAAAAAAGACAAATCGCTATGCTCCAACAAGACCGGGCCATTTTCATACCTCGGCAAGACCGGGCCATTCCCATACCTCAGCAAGACCGAGCCATTCTCATACCTCGGCAAGCCAAGGACAATCAAGAGCCGAGTATGACTCTCCGACCACGATCAACAGAGATTTAAATCCCTAATTATGTGGTGGGATTTCAGCCACGCCAGCTCCCCGCACCTCAAGAAGAAAATCAAGCCAAGAATAACCTATTGCCTATAATAATCAAAAAGCTCCAATCAGCTTCCTCGGTCGTGGATCCTTGTAACAAAAAGGATTCGAATCTTATCGGTCTCGTAACAAACTTGATTCGAATCAGATTCGAATCATTCCAATTTTTCATTTCCCAAGATGTTCGAGGAGTCAGGTGAATAACCCACCAATATTTAGACAGTCTATAAATACCTGTCCTAAAATTTTTCAGGTATGCACACTTTTTCATTGAGAATTCATTGGAGCTCAAGTTGAGTTTTTAGCTCTGGAGAGGCCATTCTTAAGGGACTCTTTTGCAGGAGCCTTCTTCTCATATCTGCTTGCTGTGAATTTTCACTGACTTTGGCGTCGGAGAGTCTTCCGCAGGGGCCACCCCCAGTGCTTCTGGTGTGAAGGCTGTCTTGCAGGTCCATCCAGATGGAAGATCGTCATCCTGGTCCTGACGAGAGTCGCACTCAAGTCGGAGAACAAGATTTTACAGCAACAGTAACGTTGACTGATTAAATGTACATGCATGTATAAAGGGCTGAAACACGTCATTATGTAGATTTCATATAACCAAGAATCTGTATCTCTCTGTATAGATTTCCCAATATCTTCTTGCTTTGACAAGGTGATGATGGGAAAGGGAATTGCAGCGAAAATGAAAAATGATATCAATTACATGGAAATTTTCAACTTCTTGGGTTTGGCTTGGGAAGTCTGCTAAGATATTGGGATATTTCAGAAATCTGAATGATACAACTATATTAAAGCAACAATTCTCTTGAACTATATAACTAGTCCTTGATTCCCAAAACTTACCTAGTAATATTTTTTTGTCACCATAGAGAGCAAAAATGCTGACCTATCTGCAGTGACTAAATGAATGAATTGGCCATTGGATCAGTTTTCATTAAAGAAAGAATCAATTGGCTATTAAACAGTTAATTTACATGCCTAGATTTCCTAAAAGCACCCATCAAAAGATATGTTTCTTTGGATGATTGCTTGGCAATCAAACTGCTCAGAGTTATTAAAATTGCGAACCTTTGCTAGATTCCTCGCAAGCTCCAATTAGAGTAATGCAACAATAAAGATTATAAATGTTGGCAAACCAATGTAAATTTATTAGAAAATGCCTACTAGGCTTCTTTATCGCATTTGTGATCATCAGCAGTTCTTTTCAAATTTGTGCAAATTTTCTTAGTTGGCATGTCATGTTACTCTAAACAGGTTATTGAATAAATGTGAATATGTCTTTCTAATTTTTGTCTTAGTTCCTTTCTGACCTCTTTTTAATTTTGCTGCTACTTTTATAATTTTATAATCATGATTCATTAGTTTTTAATTTGTATAGTATAATTTGCCTATGCTCCACCTAGGTGCCTTGCCTTTGTGGCCCCCTGACCACTTGAATACTGCAACTGCCATTTAAATATTGCTTTTTCTTCTTTGAAATGCTACCAAGCTTGTATCCAAATTTATGTGGACAAGTAAAAAAAAAATCTTTCTTTTCTTCGAAAACTCTGACATAAAAACCCTTCATTTCATTCGATTCCATTCTTAGATGAGAATACAATAACTTGAGAAGAAATTATTAGTGAGAACAATAATGGTATGCTGTATTGGTGTGTACCATATTGTAATGGGTGTATTGTATCATTTTGGTACCAAATCGAGACTTAATATTGGTGCATATCCATCGAGTTTTGGTTTGTTGAACTGACATGCATACTGAGCAAACTGACACTATACCAGCGTGGTACTAGTATAAGATCTGGTATTAAGACAACAAACGTTGAGAACAATTATAACACTATTGTAATACATGATATCATGCATTCTCAGTATGGTCTTTTTTATTGTTATCATCCGTATTCCTCTTTGTACTTCGTTTTTTAAATGCCTTAATGGATTATCGATGGACCATCATCAGTCTTATAGGTCTCCAGATGAGTCTTATGTTACAAGATCCCTACACATAATCTCTCTCATATGATATCATTGCGTTCTGGACTTCATCACCACCCCAAGGCACTCGTTCATGTCATTGAGCCACCTCTTCAGATCAGGGTCTTTCAGTATGGTTATTTAAGAGGCGACTGGGGACTCCATTGTGCTAGAACCATCCATCAGTCCATATATGTCCTCTCTCGGATCTCCGAGTCCCCTGGGGATTTGCTAGGATCAGATCTTGATGATCTAGCGGTGGCGATGCTGGTCACACCGGCTACACTTGATGGGGGACTATGTTTTGGACTAGAGCAATGAGGACCTGAACTTGCTGTTGCAATTCCTTAAACTGGTTGGCCGTTACCATTTCCAGAGGAGGAGCGGGTGATCTTCTCTTAGATCTAGTCTGGGTAGTTTGACTGTTGCCAATAAACCCCTTTTTGTTTTTCTGTGGCCTGGTTTTGACTTCGTTTTCTTTTCTTCTGGCAGACAACATTAATCTAATGTAGCTTGGATTCAAAGGCATCCCCAAGTGGCAACAATAAAAGGAAGAGAGGATCTAAAAATGGTGAAATCAATGCTGTCAATGGAAGGGACCTCCACACATGGAGAGACTCCAAAGATTGGCGGTGACATTTGTTGGGCTGCACAAGCAAAGAGAGTGATAGCGGGTCTCAGATCTATCCCGATGGAGATCCTTCGATGCTCAAATCAATATATGAACGTTGGTGGTAACGTCTTAGAGGGAATTTATGAGGCATAGGGTTTCAAAGGAGATTGAATACAAAAAAACATTACGAGATCAAAACAAACCTTCTCCTTTCATATGCACGTATGAGGTTTCCTAGTTGGCTTAGAATTTTGTAGCTGTTAGGACTCCTTTTTACCTTGGACTTCTTGGAGTCTGTTCCATCAAGGATTGATTGGGCGCTGATGTGGGACCAACCAGTCCAGATGAGGTGGATAGCTGCATTTCAATAGATTATAGACTAATAAAGATTTACCTCATCAGTCAGGTTACTCTTTTCCTTGGCCTTCCTCTAGCAGAAGTCTTAATTAGTTTTGAAACTGCTGCAAAATCTTAGCGGCTTGTCAGATATCAAGTCCACTAAAATGAAACCTGCCAAAACTTGCAACTCTAAGCTTTGAGACTGCTTCTTATGAGCTAAACTGATACACAGATAGATTCTCAATCTTGTCTCTTGAATAGCAGCTAGCTTATTTTACTTGGTATTCTGAAATTTAAATTGCATCTGGAGATTGTGAGGATATTAGATTGAGCAAAATATTAGAATCAGTTTTTGATTAATTAGGCTTTTTGAAAGTGTTTCATAAAACTAAATGTTTATGCTTTTGATTTTGCATTGTATATGACCAAACCAAATTCCTGAGAATATTTTAACCTTCTTTTAAAGCTTAGTGGGTTATCATATTTTATTGATTTCTACATATAAAATAACTATAAATTGCATAGACATAGTTGAAATATCACATTTTCCAATTTTCTTTTACTGTTAGCTCAAGTGATGACTCAAATTTTGATTTTGTACAGCTTGTATCATGATTTGAGAGGCCATTATCATTATAATATGATGCCACAATTGGCTCTTTTCTTAACTGGATTGGAACCTAAATTGAAGTTCATGAAATTAGCTGTCTAAATCATTTCATCCCTTTGTTGTATCACTGGCTACTTCTAGTTAATCTGTCTCACTATTATTGGGTTTCTTTGATGATTTCCATGTCCATTGATTGTGCATTAAAAAATCATGCTGATGAAGTAGATTCTCAAATTTTGTCCACAACCTATGGAGATCGATCAGATTACTAATTTCCTGGGTAACTTGCTCAGTATTATAATCAGATCATTGAACTTTAATCCTAGGTAAATATTGGTTTGACCATGGACTATCTGGCTTAAGTTGCACAGTAACTTGAACTGATTTCCAACTCAAGAGACTGCTGAATTTATGAAAAATTATTTCTCTTACTCCTTTCATGGAATAAGAATTCAATTTGACAAAAATTGTTTTTAGAAGATAGGGACAGGTTGTGTTGGAGGTAAACTCAGGGAATCTAGTTCAAATAGATACAAAGCAGCCTTCTGTTTAAGTTTCTGACTCAAAAATATTAATCCTTCCACTGGTTGATTGAAGACTTCTCATATTTGCCTTCTTCGAAAAGAAAATGAAATAAGATGTGTGTTTTGCAGGCTCCTAACCATTATCCTGGCCCTTTAACTAACAAACTGTAATACTTTATCTAAAACAAACTAAATTGTAAATTCCTACACATCCCATAAAAGAGGGCACATAAACAACCCTGACATACACTCTCCAGGCTACAGGAAACCCTCTATCTCTAGCTGCAACATAAATAATTGATTTCAGCATCATGCCTGATCAAGATGGGAGCCCAAGATATTGCTGAACATAAAATGGCTTGAAGTGCTCCAACTCTCATAATATAAAAATCTTGATTCTGTTTAATTTAATTATAAAGAGAGAAGTTTAAAATTACAGAGCTCCTATGGAATGGAAACCTTGTGTGGAAGTCTTATATGGATAGGACTCTTTCTTAAGAATCCTATAGGAACAGCTTCTATGTGTTGAAGTTGGCAAAGTCTCTCAAGCTGTGCAATAATTTTGCAATTTACTATCAGCACCACTTATGACTGTCTTTTTCCGTATGACTTTGTTTATGATAACCATCACTTCTGACTCAATCATCAAGCATATTTATAAAATACCCAATGGCCTTTTAGTTTACCAATTAATAGGTGGATTTTATTTGTTTTTGTTGGTCATCGTTTGTTAACCAACACAATATTTTAATTAATTCGGGTTGAGCATATTATACTTGCAGCTTTTGGATAAATTTTGTGAAAGCTAAGTGTTATTATTGCACATTTGCACATATTTCTTGTGTTATTTTTCTTCTTTTTAGTCAATTTCTCGTCTAAAGCATACTATCCTAAATCCTTGACATATTATTCTTTCTGAAATTTGATTATGGCTTGTATTATTGTATTGTTCTACGAGTTCTCACTGAATATGACAAGAGTTTGTTAGGGGTTGCATTAGATGATAAGGTGCAATCAGTTCACTTGTTCCGAAAACTTGCGTCTCTTTTATTGTTTTTAGTGTTGATGACTGGTCTTCATCTGCAAATTTGTGAGTCACTATTAATTTAATAATTTCATGGAGCCACAGATCAGACTTTCAGTACATTTGGCCATGGAAGAATAGGCTTTGTTTTGAGATCTTCCAAAGTGTGCCCTGCAATGGGATTTTGTTCAAGAAGTATTAGAAAGGGAAGTTTGTTTATCATACTGGGACAAAATCAAGCAGGTAATATATCTGGACTAAATCACTTGTTTTATATATGACAAGTTAGATCAAATAACATTGTGGGACTCGTCACTTGTAACATCAAATGCTGCATGAATCAAGAAACCATTTGTGGTCTAACTAATGCCACAGTGCATTGTCAATGCTCAGTTGAAAAAAATCACCAACGTTAACCCCTGTTTTTATATTTTAATGCTCCCATCTCTGTTCTGCTAATAGATGCAGTTTCAAACTTTCAATGTTATTCACAGTCATCTCTATCATGGTGTTTGAATTCATCAGTTTATCTTGTTGTGGCAAGACCAATACCTCTATGTAAATTGATGCACATACTATATTGTGGCAAGACCAAGCCTCTATGCTGTTTCCTGGTCATCCTATTGCTATCAATCTAGTTTCGTTTACTGGTCAATGAAGTTGTTACAGTGCAATCTAATGGCCTTCCAAAGATATGGGGTCTCTAGGCTTTTGCCACATTGGCTTGAATCTACCAAGTAGAATTTGAATTATTGCCAATCTGTGAGCAATATATGGAAGACTAGTAGGTCTGTCTATGCAAGAATGAAAACATGATTACAATTTTAGTTCCTATTGCTCTGGATTTTAAATGGTTTGGCTCCTCCTCAACTTCTGTAAATATTGTTCGGGACAACTTTACAGCAGGGTATTTCTGTAACTCTTGGAAAATCAGATGTAGACAATGCATTGCATCTGTATCCATCTGTTCAAAATGGTATGCACTGCCATGGTGTAAATACTTTCTCTTATTTTCTAATCTTTTTCAGAATATTGAAAATGCCTCTGCTTTATAGAATTTGCTTCCCTCAAGGGGTGGGCCTAATTTCAAGTACAATACTGAAGATGGTCGAGAAGGCAGGGAAGGCTGCATGCTTTATAAGGAGTTCAGCAGCACGATCAGGGCAAGGAAGACTGCACATGAGATTACTTCATGGGTAGAGGAATATCAAATTTTGTTACATGACTTTAATGTTGCCCTTGAAGTTGTTATCCAGCCTCTTCTTGATGTTGGTTCAAAAAGTTTTCAGTCATTTAATCATGCTTTTGGAGAGATATGGTCAGGTCATATCTAAGTTATGTACCGATCAGGATAAGAAAGTTTTGCTAATAGATGAAGTCAGTTCCTACTGGAAGAACAATGCCCAGATGACTGCTATAGCCATAGACTGAAGGATGGGCTACGATTCATATCCAATTTCTCAATTGTTAGATGGTTTTTTTTCCTTTAACATCGACCAATTTCATATTTCAGATTGTCCATGGGTGCTATGCTTTTGCGTCTTAGTGCCCTTATAATCTGTCATAGTTTATTTGTAAGAATTGTCACGTTTTGTTTTAGAAATTGGTTAATGCTGTGCAGTAATTTAATTAACCATGGACCACCAATGTTTCCTTCAAGATCAACTCTATAATAGTTTCCTCTCAACAATAGTTGCCTTTCCCAGATTTATCAGCTGTTCTTTTTTTTGGCTAAACTATTTAATGTATTTATACCCCTCACTGAGAAACCATTGTGGTTTGGTCTCATTCAGTCACATGTTTTTTTTTTTTTTTCTCGAAAAAAAAAAAACTTCTGAAGCTGCTAATCTGAGTTGCTTGCTGGCATTGACTCACCTAATGTTACTGGGTCATTTGCCTGCCAATGTGTTTCTAGCTGAAGCTTGAGACTTGCATGAAAGCCTTGTTCAATTTGTGATTCCAAGGATCACATATTTGTTTGTGTTACCTCACGAAATTAAATCGAAAATGTTTGCTTAAAGAATGTCAATCTAATTGAAGCTTATTTTTATACATGCAGAGAGAAGTTTTATCAGGTTTGGACATTTACTTGACTACATCTAAGATTCTAGTATATTTTTGAAATTTAATTAAATTAATGTTAGATCGGGAATGAGTTTGAATTATTTCAGGTTGTAATAAGTCAAACTGGTAACCTTGACCTAGTACAAACTACCAAGTGAATTTACTCACTTTGAACAAATGCATCAAAAATTAACATGATTCTTTTCTATAGTTCTAATATATTATCTCCATACTTACCATCTTTTCAATTCAAATGAGTCACTAGCGTCTGATGTGTATGGGTTTGCATATCAAATTTAACATGATTCTTATGTAATCTTCATATTAACCATCTTTTTTAATTCAAATTACATTATAATTATATTATTTTAATTTTATATGAGGTTGGAGGATGAGTTGGGTAGCGATTACATAACAAGAGGTGTACAAGTCAATCCCAAGGAAAGTTGGAAACAAAAAATGAGCCAAATTGAGCTGCCCACAAATAGCTTTCTTGAGACATTTAGCAAGCTTCAAGATCATTGGAGAACATAGTCTGTAGATTTTAAACAATCTTCTCCTTACATCAATGCATGTTGTCTTTGTCTACTCATTAAAAGTTCATAAGGGTCGTACCTATGATGATCAGTATCCCAAGATTAACTCAAGTTAGTCTTTCTAAATTTCAATTGAAATATTTGAATAATAAATTTTTTTTTATACAAGTTTCTTATTGTGATCACTTTTTTATGGCATGTGTGAAAATGGGAACTTAGTTATAACTCTTCTTTTTGATTCTGAACAGGGTGAACACATGCTTTATTAATGTATACAAAATTTATAAAGAGAGAATGTACAAGAGTAGTATTAGGGGGAGTGTGGGGAGAGATCTTTTAGGAGAAGGAAGCCATCCTTGTGAGCTCTCTTTTTAGGAGACGTTCCCAAGATTCAAAAGTGCAAGGATTTTATGTAGCGTGGAGCATTTTACATAAAGTAGAATTGATAGAAGCTAATGATCTCTAAAAATTTTAGAATTTTTTTCTTTTCAGATCGTTCACTAGAATGCTAAGCAGAGCTGGTCCCATACTAGTCTAAATGGTATTGGAATAGACATGGCTCTCCAATCTGACCATATCTGATGAAGGTCAAGGGGTAGTGTCTGAATGCAAGCTCTGTTAAGGATCGTGGCCAAAATACTCATGGCAAATGGATAAGAGAGAAGAAGATGTTGAATTACCTCAGGTTAGGCTCCACACATGGGACATCCTTCACTGACCTGCTATCCTTTTGTGCTAGCCAATCTTTCGTTTGTAATCTATCGTGGAGGACTAACTAAGCGAAGATTTTGATTTTTTCTGGAACCACTACATTCCAAATCACCTTGTGAAAGGGCCAAGATACACCTCCACTAATTAAGATTTTGTTGGAGTTGATCGAGTATTGACCTTGTTTGGTTGGTTTCCAGATGGGGAGGTCTTTGCCATTAGTTAGAGCAGCCAAAGAGAAAATGGATTCTAGCTCCGTCCATTGGGATGAATGAGAATTCAATAGCAAGCTGCAGAAATTGACAGTCCATGATATGTTTTTGGCATTCCAGATGGAAGAGATGGGTGCATTGATTTTAGTGCATGCTCTGAATAGGTCAAGGAAGAGAGAACAAAGAGGAAAGTCCCCAACCACAGATCTTTCCAAAATCTGGTATAAGTATCATTGCTTAGTCTGAAGGAGGTACATTTTCAGAAGCCACTAAGATCATGAGTAATGCCTTTCCAAGCTGAAGATGCAGAGGCTGGAGTTCTTTTATCCTGAGGGCAAATTTCTTCTTATATAGATAACTGTGCTTTATGATATTTTTCAAAAGCTAGAGTGATGAGGGAAAATGGCCTTCCAGACTTACTTTGCTAGCATTGCTTTATTGAAGGCTTAGAGGGTCTTTAAAGACTAGACCTCCATTTTTTTTGTAGGCTCAGAGGCTGTCTTCTAGTTAACTAGATAGTGACTACCATGAATCAAATCTTTTATCATTTTAGAGGAAGGCTTTTCTATGTTTGTTTCTTCTATATCTGTCAATCTTGTCATGAAGGTAAGAAGGCCTTCAAAAGATAAGCACTTCCTTTTTCAAGATGCCGGCCTGGATTGGAACTAATCTAAAAGAGGAATCCAAGCCTATTTCGGGAGTTTTCTGTCACTTAAGGGAGCCCCAAGTAGGTAATTGGCAACGAGCCTCTCTTGCAATTGAAGAAATTTGCAAATCTAAATTCATCTAATTCAGAGATGTTAAGGCCCATAACTGAACTCTTATGGAAATTAACTTTAAGACAAGATGCTCCTTTAAAACCCAAAAAATAGCTTTGATAGAAAGAAGGAAAGTATCCTTAACGACACATAATATAAGGGTATCGTTTGCAAAGTGAAGACTAGGAATACAATTAAAATAAAGATGGGCATCAATTTTGAAGCTTTGATGAGAATTCTTGTTAGGACATCTATCATCTAGATGAAAAGCGCCAAGGAAAGGGGATCCCCCTGGCAAAGACCTTTTTTCACCTTATCCATCTTTCCTAGGATCCATTTATAAGAAGGGCAACAGATTATGAAGATATTAGAGTTCTAATCCAGTTTTGAGTAGGCGGAAGGGAAACCTCTAGCACCGAGGAGATCAAATAGGAAGTCCCAGATCATGTTATCAAGTCTTCTTGAAGTCAATTTCACAAATGAGGCCTTTCTTCTTGGTCTTTCTGCAGTGCACAAGGATTTCATGAGTCTCCAATAAAGCTTCAAAGATGAATCTTCCTTTGATGAAGGCCAATTGTGCATGTAGGATCAAAGAGGGAAAGAGTTTAGTCTAGCTGTACCATTTTGCAAATAATTTTGTATAGGCTGTTGAGCAGGCTAATTAGTCTTAAGTCTTTGACTATAAGTAGTTCATCCTTTTTAGGGATAGGGGCTAGAAAGGCATAATTAAGGCTACATATGTCCCATTGAAGAAACTGGAGAAAATGAGTACCATGTGATCCTTTATTAGATCTCAAAACTTTTGAAAGAAAGATTAAAGAGAAGCTACAAGGATCCGGAGCTTTGTCCCCACTGAGCTGAAATACTGCATTCTTGATTTCCTCCAAGTAGAAAAGGAGTGGAGGAGGGAGGAAATATGCCTTGCCAGTTGAGGTGGATGGGAAGGTCTGACTGAGGATCCAAAGAAGCTGAAGAATAAGTTATGAAAGGCTTCAGCAATCTTAGATTGGTCAAAAGTTTCTGCACCATTATGATAAATAAAAATGATAGGATTTCTTCTCTTTCTAGCAAATGCCATACGCTAAAAGTAAGAGTTTTGTGGAGCCATTAGGCTCGGGGTCTGTGTCTCCCGTATATTTCTTCCTTGAAGTAGATAATATATTGGAGAGATTGTCTGAGATTTTTCCCTAATTTCATCTGCTGAATCTGAGTTGTAACCCTAATTTTGTCTGCTGGATTTTTCTTCCAGACGTCTGCCTATGAGCTTGCCAACAGAAAACATCACTATTGCTGTCCAGGCGAACCCCAAATGATGTTTGAATCCGAAGGTACTGAAGAATCTATGATAACGGTCGTCTCTTATTCTCTTTTGTTTAAGATGGAATTTTGGTCCCGTGGGGCTGAATAATACCGAGTTAATCTCGACACCTATCAAAGAGAACGGCTCCTCTCTCCATAGCTTAAATGGGACGCCTAATGGTGCTAGTTTACCATTTAAACAAATCAAATTATGTACGATGTTCCTCTCAGCTTTAAAAGTTCCCACTTGCTGTAAAATTACGAAAAGAAGATTCCTTCAAGCTGTCGAGATTCCTCTAGGCCTCACGGACAGCAGAATCCAACTCAATGAACTCTGTGCTGACACTTGGTCCAAAGAAGGAGAATCGGATATCATTTGTTGGTTCCTTAATCAATTCATGGTAGATAAGGAGTAGTCCTCTGGTCTTTTCTTTTGTTCTGACAGGCACATGTTACCAAATGAGCGACTTTTTTTTTTTTTTTTGTCAATCCCTCGCTTTCGTTGTCTTCTTTCTCTTTATTCCGGGAAGGAAAGAAATAAAAAACCTTTTCTGTTTCTTGTTTTGATGAGCTAAACACACATGATGATATGTTCTCTGAGTCACCTGACATCCATCAAAGAGTAATCTCCCACAATGAAGGTTGGCTTTGGCCTACGTTGTGGCTGTCAGAAGTTACTTGTTTTGGTTTTTTTTTTTTTTAAAGAAATTAGAACAAGTCCATCTCAAGTTTGACCAATCTATATATTAATTTTAAAATATTATTTTAAAAAAATCTTAAAATTTTTGTTTTGATATTTAAAGACCCATTCCATTTGTCTACTTGTTAAAACCGTTAAGTTATTGAATTAAAAAATCAAATTTATCCTTATAAAATTATGACAGTTTTATTTTCATTATTTCAGAGGTAAGCTTGAAGGGTAATCTTGGTATTCCTTTCAAAAATTTGTTGTCATGCGACTATATGATGGAGATGGATTGAGGGGTCTTTGTTTATCGAAACATAAGTTTTGAGGTCTTTGAAAAAAAACAAAAAAGTTCTTTTGAGACTAATGCGTCAAACTTAAATATAAGTAGAAAAATTGAAGTAAAACAAACTTGGTTTATGAGAGAAAGTTACTTGTTTCAATCAAATTAGAGCACCCAATATAAGTGGAAAAAATTGAAGTAAGAACTATTAAAGGTGGTCGATTAGAGACAGTATCAAGATTTAAGTAAACTTAAATATATATTCCACGCTAGAATGTGACTCTAACTCAAGGCAAAAACTTTCTTTCGAGCAGATTTTTCTAATACTTGGTTACAGCCAATTAATGCCTGCCAAACCCTAGGATTGAATGTCTACGCTGGTGCAGCGCTTGTTAGGCACAAGAATCCTCACTAAGTGGGGCTTTAAAGAAATCCAAGATCCTCAAAAGACATCAACATCTTGGGTTTCCCCTTGGCTTTCTTTTCCTTTTCATGAATATGGTGCTCATGCCACTCGGTGCACTTCTTTAGTAAATGCCATAGGATCCAAAGAGAGGTGGGTCAATAGCCAGCTTGCCTTGTACAGTTACATATGCTATATAGATGGAAGTATATATCATATGAGAATCTTGAAGGCCTAACTTGGTGTCCCATGAGAAATTGATAGCCCGTGGTGTATGTCCTTGTTAACTGCCATCGCTTTTCCTTGACCTTTGGAGTAATGATGATTCCATTGTTTCCTGGCGTAAAGCTTGAGATGTCCATGGACCACAGCTTGGTGGCTCCCCACACATGTGCACTCCAGAATGCACTCCAGAAATCCAGTTTGGTCTATTGGTTGATTTGGCACTGGCAAAAGCCACCTCACAATCTGCGATAAATGCTGCTAAGCACCGAGGATTATTATATTATCTTAGGGAAGCGTTATCCATAGCCATGCCCACATCTTCTAAGTGGAGAATAAGTGTAGACAAGCATGTCAACAGGCATGGTTGAGCCCCACCCAACTCAGATACAGTATATTAGCATCAGAATAACTCAACAGGAGATCAATATGCTGCTCATCTATGGTAAATAAAACTGACACAAACCGGTTGCCTGTCTCTGAAATGGCCAATCATTCTCCTCCATTCTGATCAAGTGGAATATGGCATCTTGGGCACAAAAGTAGAAGAAAAGGGTACAGATATATGTATTCAGAATAAAGTGTGTGTATAGATTTGCACTGCGTGGTGTCAGATCATGTGTATTCAGAATAAAGTGGGTGTATTTGTTTTATAGCCACAAACATTTTGAGCTGGTTCAAGGGTGGGGACTTATAAAATTATGGTGATGTCTGCAGGCTGTGAGAGGGAGTATCGAACGTACAGTTGGAGGCACTTGAGATAAGAGGGAAGGGAAATTTTAACTCTGGAAGACAGTACTTTCCCAGGTGGGAAAAGAAGATATATACATATTAATTTCTTCGAGAAAGAAAATAAATTATAACCTGAACTATAACTTTCTTATGCTACGATTTTGTTGGATCTTGTAAATATTTGCAAATAGTCCAAAGAGTTTTTTTTTTTTTTTTTTTTTTTTTTGGGGGGGGGGGGGGGGTGGTTTAACTCATAACTTGTAAGTCTGAAAACATGAAGATTCCCAAAACAACATGATTTACAGAAAAAGGAAAGGCACTCTTATTATCTAGTAGTACTAGACAAAGGATTTTTTTCTTCATATATATATATATATAAAGAAATTGGTGCGCGGATGAATATTTTTTGAATAAATTATTTTATTCTAGTGTTGCCGGCAGGCATTTGAAGTACAATTTCTATGCTTAGATAATTAAATATCACTACGAAGACATTATTTTTCAAGATTAATAATGAGGTCAGCTACGCAATAGATGCATTTGTTTCCCACATTTCCTATGATTTTATTTCATAATTTTTATAATTCAATTTTGCACAGTTTATCCAATACTTTCGCATTATGGTAACAGTCTGTACACTAATTAACTGAAGTTTGGTTACTGCAAGGCAGCTTTGGATATATATATATATATATATATATATATATAAAGGTTTCTACTTAAAAATCATACCACTATATTGTCTTATTGTCTTTTAACTTGTCAAAAAAATTTAATTTTTAAAGGGAGGAAGGGGATCGATTTCATGTTGCTTGGTGTGTGGTGTGTGTGTATATATATATATATTTATTTAAAAAAATTTAATTATATTTGAACATAGCTGAATTTAGATTTGATCATTTTCATCATTCTTAAATTCACATAGTTCACGAATCTCAAAAATAAAAGTAAAAAAGATAAGATGTTTTGAGATTTGCGTAGATCCAAGGACAGAAAAAGTAATCAGATTTTAAAGTTGGTTACATTCGAATATAGCTAAACTCAGATATATCATATATATATTTAACTAAAAAAAGTACTATTAAGTTATTACTATTTTAATTGTATTAATTGCACTCGCTTTAGTAGGTAAACTTATTTGAATGTTATATGCAAATCAAAAGATATTTGCGCAATATTGCATGAAATCCGAAACAATAATGCATAAAGACTTAGAATGATAGGGATGCCAATTTTGTTTTCAGTTCAATACGTCATTAAACTGCCAATTTAGTAAGTTAAGAATACAAAAGAAATAAGGTCTCATTTCATGTTGACGGCGAGCCAATCTCATTCATATCTATTAAATAGTTTTGCACATCATAAAAGAAAAATTAAAAAAAGCAAAATTCTTAAGAAAAAATTCTTGAGAAGTATGATCGAAATTCTTGGCTTTGTGTAATTCTTGTATTTAATAAAAAAAAATTCTCCTCCTCCTTGTTCTACTTTCTCCTTTTTTTCCCTTTTTTTTTTTATTTTCTAGTTTTTCCTTTTTCAACCCCTTTAACCTGAGAATCTTACAATTTAAGAACAAAATATTTATATTCAAAAGACTAGAAACAACTTATCCTTAAATTTTACTTATTACTTTATTCTATGTAGTTATCATAAGAAATATAACTTATTTATCTGCGGCAACGCGACAAATATGTGATTCCAGGAGGTAGTCTAACAACTCTAGACAATTTGTCTGGCCTATGGCTTAGTATTTTTGTCTTTTAAAATATGTTGCTATTAATGGATGATTCCTCCTTCTCCCTCCACCCCTTTATCTTATATATCTTACATTTTAAGCATCAGAATATATATAGTCAGAAGGCTAGAAAAATAACTCATTCTTAACTTTTACTTTTTTTTTTTTCCTACGTGGTTCTTAAAAGAAACATAACTTTTCTTCTTGTTTTCTAGTCTTTCTTTTTCACCCCTTTATCCTCAAGAATCTTACATATTAAACATCAGAATATTTATATTTTAAAAAACTAAAAAAAAAATTCTTAAAATTTACTTATTACTCCATTCTATATGGTTCTAGTGAGAAATATAACTAATTTATCTTTAGCAACACAACGAATAACTCACGCAGGTAGTTCAACATCAACTTTTTCTTCTTCTTCTTCTTTTTCTTTTTCCATCTAGCCTGTTGCTTGGATTATGGTGAATGTGTTTCTAAGCTAGCTAATCAAAGTGAACCAAAAAGTCCTGATGTTGGTGATGACTCACTGTTTTTGCTTGCTAATTAATAAAATTCATACCATCTTCTAAAAACAAACACATCCTACTGAATTCCCAATATCGCATCAATCTGAGAGTAAACCTACAAATGGGTGCTGGGCATGTAGAAAAAGATATATAACCAAGGTTTCGGACATTTGAAATGGACAACTTGGTGCTAGGCTATGCCACCAAAATCTTGGCCACTTATAAATTTGCGAATGTCACAAGATCCGTTTGTGAAGAAACATCCATGAAAGGGAGTCCAACCTACCACTAAATGGATCCCATTTAAGATTCATTCTTTATAGTTGAATAGTCAAGTAGCAATCATCACCTCCCTCAATCTATGGCTGGTTTCACCATCATTAATTACTCATCATTTTCACCTTATACTTCTTTATGAAGGTCCCCCCATCTTTTATGGTCATGCCTAGGGACTGGTAATCTTTAGGCTGTAGCGCACTAAAGATGGCAATGAAATGGAGTAGACTGAAGACCCTAATTCTAATCTTACTACGACCAAAGAAAGAATTTTTGTTCCCATCTCATCTTTATAGATAGAGGTTTTTTTCATCTCTAACCTAGCCCCACGAGGAATAATAAATCCTCTTCTCTATGCTATCTTCGATTTTGTCTCCATCTCAACCATATCTTACCTTTAATAATATGTATAAACTTTTAATAAAACTTAATAATATGATCATTTTTATCATTAAACATATTAATAGATTTAATATTTATTTTTTAAATGCATACTTATCATTAAAATAATTAAAAGTATCAACTAAATTAAGAACTAAATATCATTAGATACTATAGTATTTAAGTATGAATCAATGGGACAAGGATATGGAACATGACATGGCGAGGTAAGGTAAGAGTATATTTATAATTATTTCTGTCTCATCTATTTCTTATTATTTAGAAAAAAATGATTAATTTAAGAATTACATATCATTGGATATTATAGTATTTAAGTATGAATCAATGGGCCGGACAAGGAAAGGTAAGATGAGTTAAGGATAAATTTATTTCTGTCTCATGTACTCCTTATTATTCAGGTAAAAATAATTTTTCGATCTCCTTACAAACTAAAAAAACCCCCCGACTTCGCCCCTTGGAATTTTCTTTGCGAGAACTCATACTGTCGTTCCCTGAACGGATAAGCACTGAAGTGGGGCCACTTGACATGGCTCCATCTGCCTCAATTTTCTAGGATTATATAATCCCAATGTTCTTTGTACACATGAGGCTATATAACGAGCCTACAACCAGTGTACCATGGCAACATCTTTTATCAGCAAAGGTGGGACCAAAATGGGGAACATGGCTCCCCCATCCCTCCATTTTTAAAACGCCATTGCCGGCAACTGGCGAGGCATCCTTACCTTGGTGCTTTCGATTGATGAAGACAGGTCACTCGAACCAAACCGGAAAGACCCAGGCCAGCGTGAGTGCTTCACATGTACACTACTGTGGGCGTATTATGGTGGTGTCTTCATTTGAATTAAGAGCGAGCGGTCTGCCAATGCAAGGAGTTCAATTCATTATTTAAAGCTCCTCTACGTACGTGTCCCTGCGGTTTGGATCCACAGCATGCATCAGATCGATGCACTCGTGATCAACCGTGCTTCGCAGTACAATCATCGATGATCAGAGTGCATTAAAATAGGAGAGAGAGAAAGAGAGACAGAGAGAGAGAGAGAGAGAGAGAGAGAGAGAGAGGGGGGGGGGAGGGGACCAATGTCAACATCGAATTATGATGGCTAGTGGAGGATGAGCAGCTGCCAGTTAAAATCACCAGCCAATCTCCTTTGGGAGCATGGACTCCAATATCGTGCTCTCTTCTCATGTCTTCGCACGTGTGAGGAGCGTGGAAAAGTCTTCCCTCCTGACCAACGAGCAGCCCAGCAGGTGAAACTTTAAGTCGTCCTCCACCACGAGGGTCCTCAGCTTACAGTGTGACTGCCCACCGACCAATCCCACGACTGCAGAGTTTTCCGACATCATAATATGGAACCAGCCAATGGACTGACACTACTGCTTCTGAGTCACCCGAGGGAGATTTACACCTCTTTACTTTCTGTTTTTCTTTTCTTTTTTTTTTGTTGTTTCAAAAAAAAAAAAAAAAAAATGCCCATGAAAGAACTTTTTTTGTGCTTTGAATTCATGACATTCCTGCTGCATAGCTCTTTTTTTTCCCCCGCTGGCCTACCTTCTGAAGGTTATCCATGGCCATACTGTTGAGAAGCATTGTTCAATTGCCTCGATATGAAGTTGTAGGGCATAGTAATAAAAAATTTACATGTTCAATCATATTACATTCTTAGAGTATATGCATCTATCATGATTTTAAAGTTATTTATTCTTGATCTATTCATCTTCATTAGTGGAAACTTTATAAAAATGGCAAGTATGTTGTTGATTCTTCCTACGGATTCATCAACCAATATGAAGTTATATATCTCTTCTATATATATAGTTGAATTTGAAAAGTTAAAGATATTTCTTTGGTTAGCCTTCTTAAACAATCAATATATAAAAGATGTATTAGTGAAGAAAGAGTGGTCATTAAGCTTAGGATGTGCATTATGTAGGGCCATTAAGAATAATGAATCATATATCTATGAGATATTCCTTCTCATGTTTCATTTTGGAATCCCTAGCGAATCATCTTAGATTGAGAAGATTATCATCTGTTATTTTTAAACTTTAGTTAGAGTGAAGGAGAAAGAAAGTGCCTATAAAAGAGTGGTGTTGACATCCAAAGTTGATCTTCGCATATCAATAGATAAAATTGATTTTCTCAAGCAAGGTAGAGCACCTCTCTAGCCATGTATCCACCTTTCTGCATAAGAAAAGAAGACAAAGAGCTAAGGATTTTAGAGTTTTCCTCTAGATAAAACCTTCTGACGCTTAAATTAGGTAAAGGTGACAAGAAGAAAGCCTTAATTAGGACTCGTACATAAGTTATCTAGGCTTTAAACTAAGAGAAAAATCTTTCTTTTACCTAGGATGATTAAGTCGTTTTTATAAACATTGGAAGAGTTATTCTTAGAGCTGCACTCCTACAACAGATCGATGGTTCTTAGTAATTTTGATCCTAAAGAAAATAGTATTCATGAAGGAATATTTTTGAAATAGATCAGCTAATTCTTTTTTTAAAGTTAAAGTTAGTTGACATCAAATAGGAAGAGTCTTGAACAAATTAGAGTAAGTCTACTAAGGAGAGTCCTATTTTTGTTAGAGTTTTTGCACTCTTTATTAATGTCCAACTCTATCACATATCATCATGTGATTAACCAACCAAATCAGACTACATTAGAAGGAAAAGCTAGGATCAAGCAATCATGACATTCATATGGCATGTGTGGAATGAAAAAAAAATTTATAATCTTCCTAAGAATTTCGATCTTTCATAAGATTATTGCTAATTTTTCTTTGTAGATAGCCTTTGCATCAACAAATGGCATTAATATGCTTTCTTCTCTTTCTTCCTCATATACCTTAAAAGCAATTTTGAATCAAATAAAATCCTTTCGGAGGAAACTATCTTCCCTCAATTTTTCCACAAAAAAAAAAAAAAAAAATCCATGACCTTGATGCCACAAATCACAACTACAGTGAGGTTATCATCTTATTTCACCGAGAGACTCGCCCTCTCTTTGCACATATGTGTAAGAATATTCCAATATACACCTGCATGTATATATATGGACATACGACAGATGGTCATGCATCCATATGTATGCATATAGCTATAAAGGAGGAGCAAGTCAAGCCTCAGTTGCGACGTGTCTGCATTTGAAAGGGGGGTTTCAGTGAATTGGACACTGAACATGGCTGATGGCATAGGGAGCAGCCCGGACTCAGAAGGTCACCATGATATCAGCTACACAACCCAGGGGGCCTCCTCGGCTGGTTTGGCGTCAGGCGATGGATCCGGAGGAGGCATCAAGGAGCAAGATCGGCTACTGCCCATCGCCAACGTGGGGAGGATCATGAAGCAAATCCTTCCCCCCAACGCCAAGATCTCCAAGGAAGCCAAGGAGACGATGCAGGAGTGCGTGTCGGAGTTCATCAGCTTCGTCACCGGAGAGGCCTCCGACAAGTGCCACAAGGAGAAGCGCAAGACCGTCAACGGCGACGACATCTGCTGGGCCCTCGGCACCTTGGGCTTCGACGACTATGCCGAGCCGATGAGGAGGTATTTGCTCAAGTATCGAGAAATGGAAGGGGATAGGGCGGCCTCAGGAAGTCATCACACTAGAGTGAACAGTTTGGATGCTAGAGATGAAGTAAGAGGTCGTGAGCATGAGCAGCAGAGAGATCAAGCTTCTGTAGCTGGTCAATTGACTTCTAACGCCATGGAGAGGAACAGTGCTTCGACATCAAGGCGATTTTAATTTGGATCTTGAGCTTGCAAGTGGTTGGTTGTACAAAAACTAGTTTGTGATGGTGGTGCCAAACAGTGATCCAGGTGGTGGCTAGAGATGCTGCAAGGAAGATGATGGTGCTGGTGATCATGTGTGCTGTTTTATTTGTCATAAGGTCAGGAATCTTGGATTTCTGCTTTGCTTGTAGGAGTTGTTGGCTAAATTCTTAGATTGCTATGTTTTTGTGCTAATCTTTTCTCTCTCTAGATTATTTCAATTTTTCCTATAGTAATTAAGCAGGAATAGAGTAGCGAAATATCAACTTTGGGACTCAAGGGTTTATTAAATGTTGGCACCCATTAGTTTTGTTGTTCCACATCGTGTTCCTGATTTTTTTCTCATGTTAAAAATTTCATTCTAGCTAAGAAGTGGCCGGAGACAACGAGCTTAATTATTCAAACAACCAGAAGAAGATAACCATCCGTAAGAGATGCACCCTTTATGTGGTTACTCACTGTGCTGATCTTTAATCATTGTTGTTTGAAGTAGAGAATAGACTGCTGAAATCATTCGGATAGAAAGCAAATTAGAGAAAATACAGTGTTGATTCCTTTGAGGCATTTGAAATGGTAGTCACCCTCAGAATAAATCAAGATCTGACACATGGTTTTGTCATCTAAATTGAGGAAAAGATGCTAAGATGCCGACCAATCTATGAAATATCTTATTTGTGCCAGCAATATGTATAAAACTAGTTGAACATAATCATGGTTCGGCTACTCTTGTGCTTTAGCTTGCTCTTTTATGGACAAACCTTTGTGCTTTGGCTTGCTCTTTTGTTGACATTAATCCTTCCCTCTTGTACTTCAGCTTGCTCTTTTGTTCATAATCCTTCGCTCTTGTACTTAGCTTGCTCTTTCATTGACAACCCTTGTAAGAAACCAAAACAAGTGTTCAACATTTGCATTCCATATTAGTAATGGAGATGCTTTATCATTTTTATCTAAGTTTATTTATAGGTTTTGGCTCTTGGCAATTCTTCCCCCCATGGTATTCTTCTTGTTGTGTATTTCATCTTTCAGGATTTTAGTGCAAGGCCATCCAAGTATCTCTTGCTATTTAAAATTCTAGCCTAATATTTAGTCACTTTGGGACTTGCCATCAGAGAATCCTTGTGAAATCCTTGTTCTTGTTTCATCTGGATGGTTTTTCCGCCTTTATGATGTCTAAAACACTATCATGCATCTGAAATAAAAGGTATGGTCCTCTCCTGTTTGTCATCGATCGATGCTCACTTACAGCATGCTGTGTGGTTGCTACATAGTTTTAGTTTCATGTTTCCTTAAACCCTAGCCAGGGGAAAGTGGAAGGCCCTTGCCTCAAGATAACTTGCATGGTTTCCAGTGAAAGCCTCCTTAAGAATTCGCAAATAGACCTTATGTTACGGGGACGGTTTTGCTTCCTAGAACTGCGGATGACTGAAAACTTGAGGTGCCAGCTTATATTGCTATATATAACTAGATATTGTTCTTACCAAGAAGCAAAGTTCTTTGGAAACAACAAACATCAAAAGTAGAATTGCCCTCTTAGGAACTAGTATATATCGCTGAGAGGTTTTTTATAAATTTAGCTCTATGAACTCTTGTTGGGAAAAGGCTTAGATGAGTTGAGTTGAGTTGAGTTGAGCTCTATGAACTCTGGGACTGCTGGTGTTGTTATGGTCTTTGCAAAGAGCAATGTCGACTCTCTCTCTCCCCCCCCCCCCCCCCCTCCCGTTCTCTCTCTATATATATCTGTCTCAATATTGAATCAGGTGTACTGTATATGCTGTGGATATTGGAACCAACAACTTCAGCATGCGGGCACCCCACAGTTTGTCGGCAGGTGTCACCTTGGTATATGCGAAGGCTTCTGAAGAGAGAAACCGAGTCGACAATGGAACGGCAGTCAGTGGAGAGTGCCAGTGATGACATGCATTGCATTAGCCGGTAGCCACTGTCTCTTGGCACTGGAACAATCAGTGAGACTTTAGAAATAAATGTCTAGTAGAATGCATTATATGCATGCTTTGAAAGAAATGTGGTGTTTCCTCTTAGAAATCTGAACTCAGTGTGGTTTTGTTGAGGCAATACAACGACTTCGGCCTCATTTATGAAACCTCCCTGCAAACTTTTAACCCACAGAATGCGAGAGATACCATTCTTCGAGATATGACAGAGAGAGAGAGAAAGAGAGAGAGAGAGAGAGAGAGGAAAGAGAGAGTAGTGTGAACAAAAGCAAGAAGTGCAGAGATTTGGTGAGCAACAGGTCCGTACTGCTCCACTGAAACCCGGGAAACCCACCTGTTTCTGCCACCGCGAGAGAAACCATAAACTGGGATACAAAATGGAGAAGACTTTTTGTGAAACCAAGAAATGAATTGCTACGAGAGGTGGTGGTAGGAACTGGTCTCTGACCCTTCTTCGCAGCAAAAGCTAAAACCAACAAGTGGTACCATGATAACTTATCCAAGTTCACAGTAAGTAAACTTGGAAGCTCACTGTTACTAGTGTCTCGGCATCCCTAGAAGACAAGCTTTAAACCAGTGGTTTTTCTGCGTTTATGCCAAGGGATGTGAATGCATGTGTATAATTTAGTAAACATAACTTCTCTGTGATTTTATAGTGAAATCAGTGCCCAAAGGATGCTAGATTTCCCATTAGTTTTTTGACGCTCTATCTTTTGCAAGACTAGAGGCATCAGAAGATTATAGAGCTTCATACCGCTGTAATCCAAAATATATGATTTGCCATCTCAGTTATACCTTTCATAATATTGAAGTGTTGCAAGAATATTTACAATGATGTTTTTATAAAAATCTTTATAATAATGCATGTCTCGCAAAATAACATTGCATATGTCTTTCAATAAATTTGGATCAGATGGTCACGTCTTGCCGTTGAGTTCACATTAGGCAGCATGAACGAATCAGTAGTGCCCTTTTCTAATAAAAACATTGATTTTTACATGGAAAATTTCGAAATTCTTAACCCAAAAGAGTTTACTAATCTATTGGACTGGTGGTTCAAGACTTGGGCGATGAGTGGCCTTATGGCATCTTGCCAAACTCCAATATCAGGCATCTAGTATTAAAACATTCCACCTTTTTTAGGAGTTCAGGTATATGGGACATCTGAGTCATGCCCCTTGTTTCTTGCACTCTAATGAACTTGGTTGATGATGTCAGTGCACTTAATGCATACATATATGAGCTTCTGCCTATGTCTAGAAGTCCAAGTGGCCAATGTGCGATGTCTTGCCTTTTGATGGGTTTACGTTTCTTCTTCTCTATGGAAATAGAGGATAGAATATACGACAGCAACCTTTCAAGAGCCACAAGTACCATCTCAGGAGACGAATGTATCAATGGGCAAGACAACTGCTTGCCGATGGCCAATCTTCAACCAAACTCTTCTGCCTAAGTTATCCAAGAAAAGCCAAAGAAACTATGTCAGAATGTGCATGCGCATCTGAGTTCATCAGCTTCATTTTTGGGGAGCCTCCAAAGGATGCCACAACAAAAAGCACAAGAGGACACTTATCATGATGCGATTGAAAGGTGTCTGCATAGATTTAGAGAGCATAATATGTCTATTCAAGTCGATGTTAGAAAATGGGCTTTCAGTGGTTAGAAATAAACACGTATAAAGAGACCAATGGCCTACTGAGGGTCCCTGCAACTGCTTTGAGGTTGAAATGCTAAGAAGATTCCTCCAACGACAGTTTTGGGATTTTAATCAACTGATTATGTGTGTGCGAGAGAGAGAGAGAGAGAGAGAGAGAGAGAGAGAGAGAGAGAGAGAGAATTGACGACCATTATCTCAATATTGTGCTGCTATGACATATGCAATTCCAGTGTTATTTATTGATTTAATGTCCTATGTTTGTATGGTCAACTTCTGTTTAATAATGCTATGTCACTTACGTGGAGGGTTGAACTCTATCATTAACTTATGCTGGTCATTGGGATGAATTTGTATCCTTCCATGTATGCTCCAGTTTCCTAAGTAGAAAAAATATACCGTAAAGTGCAATAAGATTTTTCTTTTTTCTTTTTTCTAATTATGAGGAGCAAACATATGACACCTATGAATATCTAATAGCCTAAGTAGCTCATTGTTTAACGTGCTATGTGCAACTGCTAATCTTGTTGACTTTGGCCTTTCTGGTTGATTCAGGAAGTACGAAGGAAGAGAAAAATTGAGACTTGCCAATAAGAACGATCGAACTTCATAATTTGCATTTTAAGTCGTAAATAAGTATACTTTTCTTTACATAATGAGCACAATTGAGTTCTCTGGACCAATTTATGATGCTATATATGCATCTTAGTACAATTTTTTTTTTTCTTTTTGATGAAAAGTGAATAGGAAAAGGCTTCCCTCACCAATCTATTTAATCAGAAGTATTTACAAGAAGGTGTTATAAAAAAAAAAAAAAAAAAAAGAAATGAAAAAAATTGTTACAAGAATCTCTATGAGTTTTCATCTACTTCTCAACACAAAGATTTTCCCGCATAACAAATTTGCCAAGATGCATTCTTCTTATTCAAGATTCTAGAGTTCCTCTCATTTTATATATATATGCCACATGAATGCCATGATCCGTTGGTTCCAGAGCTTTCTTTTGTTAATCGGTACTCTCTTGTACCACTACTCTCTGGCAATAGCTTTTGAGTACTTAAAAAACAGTCTGCTCAACTTTGACTACTGGTGGACAATCTAATTAAGATATACTTCGAGAACGAGCATTCAATGAACAAATGATTCACGGTCTTGTGATTAGTCCTACGTAATGCATAAACAGTACTCAGTACTGGCCATCTTTTCCTTTGTAATACATCTCGTATGTATAACTTATTTAGGAGGGCCAACCAAATAAATTTTTTTTTTTC
Organism: Calamus simplicifolius; assembly: GCA_900491605.1. Lineage (NCBI taxonomy): Eukaryota > Viridiplantae > Streptophyta > Magnoliopsida > Arecales > Arecaceae > Calamus > Calamus simplicifolius. The sequence goes on along the minus strand of UESW01004576.1, from coordinate 615,647 downwards.
TCGGCTTAAGGTTTTCTAAAATATGCCATAAAAGATATATAAAAGCCCACGATGATTAATGAACTTGTAAAATGAGTCAATAGAATACCTGCTATCTATACTAGGCTTCTATGCTGGGGCATCTATTGATATGGAAGGAGATATAGGTTGCAAAAGATTCTGAAGCTATTGAAGTTGCTAAAATTCTAAGGCAATGAGGGACCCTACAAGCAGACTTTCTATTGTTGCCTTCTAGTACTCCACATCGAGACTACTGAACATTGTTTCTTAACTGTATGTCCATCTAAATCTTCAAAAAGAAGTGTCAAAAGCAAGGGTGTTATCCAACTGTCCTTTTAAAACCTGGTACTCGAAACCATTCCCTAATCAAAGAGCCATGTAGTTCCAGAAGGCATCAAGTTCCTTGCAAATATCGTTCCACATCAATGAAGCTTTTCTAATTCGACACCTCTCCACAATACAAAGCAATACCACGAGTAATAGGCTTTAGATATTTGTCTAATCCAAGGGCTGCTCTCTCTTAATACTTGCTTAAGAACTTCTAAGTCCACTTAAAAAATAAGGGAATGTTCATGCTTTTTAAATTTTTGACCCCCTTGGTACAAACTTTTGATCCTCCTTTCTTGTTTACCCGCCTGAATATTCTTGTTTTCAGGTAAACATTTTTATAGCCGAAAAGCAACTGAACAAGTGACAGATGTTAGATTAGTGCCAGCTAGAGAGGGACAACCATTCACTTAGCTAGGTACCTATCCAACAACCGTGGGACCTTGTAAATTGAACTGAAAGCCCACGTCTTAAATACAAATTAATGCAGTTTCTTGTTATTATCTTCGAGTTTTGAGTGCTTTGAAGTTGTATCGTACCTGTGAATACATAATCAAATCTAAAGAGCTAATTTGTTGTTGAGTCCTCAATGGACATATATATACTACCAAAGTTTTACATGCAACAACAAGAAAGATACTGGAGTACATAAAAGTAAAAGTTATGCTCCTAAAAGTAAGCACGGATCTCTTTTAAAATATACAAAGCTCTTCGTACGAATCCTTCTTTAGAAGATAACCCCGATATTTTTGGTTCTAGGTGGAGTTGAGACTTGAGATTATGGTCTTTAATTGTCACTGGGAGCCAAGGTCGATGCCATGCTTTGGTTACAACGTAAACACTAGAAACAAAGAGAAGTTAGAAACAAACTAGAAGTCAAGTCCTTGGGACTGCGACACGGCGTGGTATCGCACTAATCGACAAAAACCAACAATGAAACCGTAGCAAGAGCCGCATGCAAAGCTTTTGCAAATGCTCACCGGAACCTGTTGCATTGAGGGGGCACCTTAAAATTAGGAGACTTCAAACCTTAGAATTCTTCTAACATAAATTATCAGTAAAATCACTAATAAAGCATGCATGATTATCTATATGAAACAAGGACTTGAAGTGCAACAAACCTCTTTGCACTCTACCTTCAAAGGATTTAACAAGATATACTCACCAACAAATTTACACCATCACCAAATTTATATGGTTGGTCAGCATAGTTCCAAATTAATTAAACAAGTTAGTGCATGAGAAATGACTGAATTATTAAAAGTACAAGATGTAAAGGAATTGGAAAATTTTTGATATAACCAGCTATCAATGGAAGAGGTCATACTTTAATGAGATAGGCTAGCTGCTGTCCCTTTTCTCTCAGATATAATAAAAATAATCATAATAATCTAGATTTGCGAACTCATTGACAACCAAGTACAAGGTAAGTAAAGAAAAGGGACTAGTTGATATTTACCTTCAGATAGTATGTTATGTCAGTTAATCATAATCTGAAGATCCTTTGACGTGAATCCAAAGACATAAGCTTTAAACTTCCTTGCATTTTACATCTTTAACAAATTTGTAGGCTGATCAATGAAATTAAAGTTGAAACACCCTAACAAAACACTCTAGTCCGGTATGTGTTTCGATAACTTTTAAAGCATTGTTGTCGCATAGCAAGCTATCTTATTGGATTAGCTGCTAAGGTCCTGGAAATATCAAAGAATTATTTAATCTGGAAATAGTTTTTTTTAAAAAAAAAACAAAAAAAGTGATTCTGTGGACCAGAAATATCCATCTTGCACGATGCCAACTAACAGATGAAACCTAGACATGAATCCTCTTACTTACATTGATGCTAAACTAATAAGTACTTTATAACAAAATCCTGGTTATGCTTAACAAGATAATCTTAAGATGATAACTAACATGTCACCTTTTAGTTTGCTTGGGCCAACTTATTTTGGTTTGGACCATGAGCTCATATTTGTCTATGTTTATCAACCAGGAAGAAACTTTCTTCAGGCTTAGCCCTTTGCCCTCATTTGAAAGCTCATTATATTTCCATTTTTAATTTTCCCAATAAATCCTGCCCCTAAAGAATTAATACACAAGAGATATCCTGCTCTTTTCTTGGCCATCTAGCTAGTTCATCTCTAGTATGATGATTAGTTACTGGCTGATGGCGACCCCTTGTTTTCTTTTGATGTTCTCTCAGCAAGGCGTCATCAAAACTTGACAACATGATATAGATTGATCAATTATGTTCTCAAATCATTCAACAGACTGCTTATATTTATATTGAAGGATACCTAACGAATGGTTGATTCCTAGTAACCAAAGTGTTAAGAGTTATTAACGTTTCTTATTGCAAGGAGATCGTTCTTATATTTTTCCAGAGGAAAAAGAAATTAGAAGCTGTACAAGTGATGGATTCCTGTAAAACAAACTCTAATGACTTCTCTTTTGGGTCTCCTCTAGGATGCAAGTCTTTCTTGCAATTGCCAGCTCCTATGCATCGTTCTCTATTATATTGTATTCTTTAATACATAGGTTTGCTACCCTAGTTTTGGGTATAGTATATTTCATTCGATTGTGTTTTGAACTTAGGAATGATGACAGTATCAACTGTGTGGTAATCTAGCGTCAGGTTCTCGAGTATAATGCGTCGGAGTTAATTTGTAATTAATGAGAGTGAAAGTCTAAAAGTTGTTATATTTTTTTATATGAGTTAAATGAGTTAGGAATTCTAAGAGTTATCAGAAAAATGAAGATTCAATTAGAAAATCTAAGAGTCATGTTCAAAGAGTTAAGAATTATTATGTATTTACGAAGGTAGATCAAAAGTCACCTTCATATGTGACAATATGCATTAAATTTAAGTAGTGTGGAGAGTTTTATGAAATAATAATATAAATGATATTTCTTTCACTCCAAGCATTTTTTCTTGAGCAATATCAGAGTGCTACCAAAGATTTGCCAATAAAGTGGTATCAAAGCTAGAGAGCCAAAGAGCATTGGAGATCCTAACGCAAGAAAGAGAGTCAGAGAGCCAGAGAGCCTAGTAGATCCTAAAGCAAGCAGAGAGAAAGAAGTTCATGAAGAAGTTGTTTATATCCTTCATCAAAGTGTTGACTCCGGATAATGTAGATCCTAAAGCAAGCAGAGAAAGAAGTTCATGAAGAAGTTGTTTATATCCTTCATCAAAGTGTTAAAGACTCCGGATAAAAAAATTCATTGAGAAGTGTGCAAGTCTAAGATAAATAACTGTGCAAAAAAAAAAAAAGATAAAAGCAGTCTTCAGAGGTTAAAGATAAGAGACTTCGTTAATAATACCAATTGAGCAAAATAGAGAATGAAAAGGTAATAGTTGTGGTTGTGCCATACAAGATAATGCTCAAAGAAATGCTTGAGAAACTAAATTTTTCTTCAGCAAGGTATACAAGTGAGAAGTTTGGATCAGATCATTCTTCAAATTTTATGGAAATAGTCTTTTTTAAAGATATAAGTCAAGTTTTATAATCGATGGTTATATAACTATTATAAAGAAGAAAGCATAAAATAATGTAGCATTACAAGTAATTATCTATTTAAAAAATATTATAATATTATTGTGAAAGATGTTCATTTTAAAAAAATTGAAGATGTCAAGATATCAATACAAGAATTGCATGAAACATATGAAGAGTTGAAGAACAAAAAATGAAGATGTAATTAAAGAATTAAATGAGCTAAAGTTGATGATGAAAGAAAGAGTTATCATAGAAGATGAAGAAAGGATGATGGAAGAAAATACAAGATATCCACTTCATTGATCAATAAAATTAGCATTTGTCATAAGAGACTTTAATTGAAGATATTATGAAAAATTATAAATTAAGGGAGAGATGTTGAAGTTAATTTGTAATTAATGAGAGTGGAAGTCTAAGAGTTGTTATATTTTCTATGTGAATTAAATGAGTCAGGAATTCTAAGAGTTTTCTAAAAAAATGAAGACTCAGTTAGAAAATCTAAAAGTCATTTACATATTCAAAGAGTTAAGAATTATTATGTATTTATGAGGGTAGACCAAAAGTCACCTTCATATGTCTAGGACAATATGTATTGAGTCTAAGTAGTATGGAGAGTTTTATGAAATGATAATATAAATGATATTTTTCTCACTCCAAGCATTTTCTCTTGAGCATTATAGTGCTACCAAAGATTTGCCAACATAATGATGAAATAAAACATTTCTAGCAACTAGTTTAATCTAAAGAGCTTTAGAAATTTGAAAATATGATCTCGTTAAAGAAGAAAAAAGGTCATTATAATAAATACTTTGATTAAATATTTTACTCTAAAGTTTAAAACCTCAAAGAAGAATGAAAGTAAATGGATACAAAAGCTCTTAAAAATAATACAAAAAGCCACCAACACCTAGCCATGTATGTACCCTTTTGTGCATAGGTCATGGTCTCTCTCTATATAAAAATGTATGTGCATATGTGTGCGTTTATAATTGTGTATATATATGCTTTCATTTTTAAATTAATTCATTAAAGAGAAATTCAATAGCATAAGAGAAGTGAACAATTGATATGCTGGTTTATGGGAACAATTAATATGCATTTCTTTTACTGATCATCATTTGTTATCTTAGGCACAGTTGCAATTTTTATATTTAATACTGCAAAAAGTAAAGTCTAGCCCTTCATGAAATATGTCTTGATCAAGATCTAAAATAAAGATATCAAAATTTATGTTAGAATTTTATTGAGATGGTATGGTATTTGGATGTGCCGCTCCAACTTCATGCTATATGGAGATCTTATATATATATATATATATCTTAAGGTGGCATTTGGTTTTGTGATAATGTAATATTATCAAAATCTTGCTTTCCTATTATTTAAGATTTAGTAATTAGATTTTCAAGAATGAAAATTATTATATTTAGTTTATATAATAAAATATAGTAATTAGTTTATTATGTTTCTAAATTTTATTGAATTTTACTATAATTTTTTTTATCATTTACGTGTCTCTCTTCTTTTACTAGAATATGAAGATTAAATATTTTATTACATAATATATATTAATATATAAAGATCTAGTAATATATTATGCAATAATGTAATATGCAAAAAGATCATAAATATCAATAACTTAAAATTGACTATTTACATATTATATGAATATATAATAGTGTTTAAAATATTAAATACTATATTAATATTAAATTAATAAAAATATAAATATTATATTATATTTTTGATATTAAGTATAATATATTAATTATTTAACTATTTAATGTAAATTAAATATATAATCAGATAAGTATTACTAAATATTTATATGGAAGTTAAAAGTATACTGTAAAATTTTCAGACTTTAGTAATCTCAAATACCTACATTTTATATAGGAATTCGATTATCATAATTTATAATAATATTGAGAATCAAATATTATCACTTACGTTAGCATATCTAATTGCCACACTTAGTAATCTATATAGTAATTTCATATTACTAAGATTGATTATGATTAACCAAACGGGCTCTAAATTTAATTTAATAAATATTTTTAGTAAAACTTTATCAGATAGATAATGTTTGTGTTGCAATCTAACAAGATCTATCATCCTTCCCTTATACTTTCTTCTCCCTTCCCTCTTCTTGCATTCTCCTCTTTCTCATTCTCATCCACAGAAATCCTGCAACAAAAGAAAAGAAAGAGATCATGCCCCTAATCTCTCTCTCTCTCCCTCTCTTTTGCTCAAATTAGGCAACTTATTAACCTGCTAGTCTAAACAGATTTTGGACTCGAACAGGTATGATATCCCAATTAAGGATTAGCATCCCATGTCTTATAGCAATCCCTTTTTCTTTTGAAACTAGTACCATATTAATAGTGTCATTCCATTCCAATGAAACCTTGGTTCTTAAATAGAACATATGTTAAATACAGAAGTTATATTTTTAGGATAATGAGCCCCTATTTTGTGCTGCTCTTCTCACATATCTTTCACTTATGGTTTCCTTCCGAACAAGTCTCTTAGTTGGCACATAATTATCTCAAATTACCACAGCCAACTTTTCAAGGCCTTGGAATATATCATGGCTGTATGCTTCTTATTAGTATGCGTTCCATGAGACAATGCTAGTTGTTTAGAAATATTTTTTCTTAGGTACATATATCTCAATGGCATACCATTTTTACTGTTTCATTTATCCATATATTAATATGTGTTGGCTTTAGATTTAGAGTTCAAACCATTCTAACCAGCTTTAACATGATTACAACTTGATCCATTGAAGCCCCTGCTAATTAAAAGACATGATTAATTATCCCATCTACTTAACTAGTTATCTCACAATTAACCCGATTCAACCTTTTTATTAAATCAGTTTCATAGGTTAGTTGTGTTTCACCTATTTACCAAACTATTTTGGTTCAACTTTAGATTCTGACATGTTTAATAAATAAGCCAAGTTGCTAACAAGCTTTCCTAATGACTATATCTCAACCATGACTTAAATCCAACGTAACTAATCAATATTCATTAAAATGGAAAAAATGGGCACACAACGACTAACAGATTTCATAGCAAATAGTAGATGGTAGGAGCTTTTGTGGGCGCTATGAATGCAAAATAAAGTGGTAAAGTACTGTATCAATATTTATCTACTAAGTATCTCAAAAATTAATATTTGACATTAAATACATGTAAAAAGGGATAAATCTATAAAATATCATTCATTTAATATATGTATGCATGCATATAAAGACCCATAATATTATAGAAAATATCATCATCCATTAAATATATTAAGATTACTCATAAGATATAAATATTATAAGGATTAGAAGTGGGCCGGACCAAGTTAAGCCACGCTCTAGTCTGTGCCTAGTTCTAAATTTTTTTCAAGCTTTGAGATAGGCTTAGGCTTTTTTTTTCTTCAAAAATTAGGCATAAGTCAATCTAGTCCAAATTCCAATCGAGCCAACCTGAAGTTATTTATTTGAACTAAAATAGGACTGATAGGGTTAATTTTCAGTTTTTAAGTATATTTATAAAAATAGGTAATATTTAAAATAATTATATATAATCACTTTACAAAATTTGGTATGATATGGAGAGTTATTCTAACATAATTGATAGGGAATTTAATATAAAACTTCAAAGACCCATTATATTTTAAGGTTTGAGATTATATTTGGGTTAGATTCAACTCTAACTAAGGCCAATATTTTGGCCCTTCTTTGGTCTCAAGTCAGGCCAAGAAATGGTCCAAGTTTGATCGAAATTTTTTTTGGGCTTTAGTGTTAATCTCGATCTGGATCCAAATTAATTTGGAAAAGTCTTTATACATCGCCCTCGGTGCAGCATGGCCTGCACCAAGCATAGTGATTCGTCCACGCCGGAGGCTCGCCTATGGGTCTCACATCACTAACGCGCCGGCCTACTCACAGGCGAATCATCGTGTTTGATGTAGGCTATGCTGCACCGGGACAGTGTACAAAGACTTTTTCAATTAATTTTGGCCTGGCTCATGGTTCGACCCAAATTCGGGCTGATCCAATGGGTTTTGGGCCCGCTTAAGCCCACTTCCAAGCGCATACCGGCCGTATGGATTGGCCGCTCGTGCGTGCCACCGCACGTGCGGTGGATGACAAGATCCATTGTGCCTCAGCACATACGGCGGCACCTGAATGCGGTCAATTTATGCGGCCAATGCGCACTTACTACACCAAAAGTGGTGCAGCAAGTCATTTCCCATTAACCATAGAAGAAAGATGCCTACAATTATATTACATATTTGCTATTTATCCTTCTCTTCTATGTTCTCTTTGGATAATGTGCTAAATGAGTCAGTCAACCGCACTTTAAGCAACTCCTCGAGCCTTTTTTTTTGTACAAGCGGGCGATCACACAAGTCTAGTGCGAATCAACCCAGATAGATTAGAATACAAAATTTATTGCAAAACAAAAGGACAGGGGTCACCCAGCCTCCAAATCCAAGAACCAGCATGCTAAGCCACTGAAGCCGCCACCCAGTCAGCCACCGAATTGGATTCATGGTATATATGATGGATCTGGACAGTATCAACCTCCCGCAGGATAAACCATATGTCCCTAAGAATCGAATTAGTGGGGGCTTCAGAGCAATTATCCTTCTGCAACCATCGAATGATCTGTTGGGAATTGTATCCTAAAGCCAATCATTTGATGATTGTGCTGATATAAATTGTATATAAATTGATATATTAATAAAAGTTATTTGACAGTTTATTCATTACAAGAACATCTTCTTAATATTCCTGAAAGTAATGAAGCCCTTAGGATCTTCCTCACGATAAAGGAGGATTTATCTTAGAAGGTCCTTAAAGAGTTCGCGACCAAATGATATACTATGACAGGGCCATAGTACTATCAATTATAGGACGTTGTATATCATATTTGTTGGTTATCCTCTTAACCAAGAAGTGTAGAGACACTGGTATGACATACAGGTGAAAGTGTAGGAGTACATTTCATCGAACGTGACTCATTTCCGGATACTCTGCTGTCAAGAGTTAATCCGAGAAGATATAGGTATAAGTATCCTTCAGACCTGAAGATCACAACCAGTGGCTTACAAGAAACTCATTGTACTTAGGTGCCGGACCACCTGGATTTCTAATCCAGCTACAAAAGGTTACTGGGTGCAGTCAAGTACTTGTGGTAGTCAGTTGTGGATCAAGATGGAATTTGACCTATCCCATTAAAAGGAGAAATGCTTGTGTTTCAATTTAGCAAGACCTTGGCCAAGGCACTTCATGTGAAAGTCACATGATTACTAAAGTTGAAATCACTTTATGGATTTGCTATTTAGAGTTGACAGGCTCTTAAGCCATCCTTAGCATTTGTGGTCAAGAGGATGAATTATATGGTAACTATTTCTTAGGGTTCTTGGAGTTTGCTCGGCAACTCTTCGACCTATCCGGACGTCGGGTTCCATTGCTAGATGGGCACATCGATTAGTATAGAAAGTTGTTTCTATGCTACCGGCTTAAGTTCGAACCTAGAGAGTCACACGCATAGAAGTTTCCTATGATGATCTATTTGCTGATCAACGATTGAGAATCATATATGATTTAATTAATCAATTTGATTGATTGAATTATTTCAATTGGGTTAAGTATAATTGAATAAGATTCAATTTGGTTTAAGTCTATTAGAAGGACAAGTCAATTTCAAATATTGATTTGAAATTAGACTTGATTTGAATTTAAATAGATTCAGGACTAGCCAAATTTGATTTGGGCTTGGACCATGATCTATGTGGGTTAAATCAAATAAATTCAGATCAGAACCCAAACTTTTCGAATATGGATCTCATATGATGAGATGGTTAAAATCTCATCTCATGAGATAGAATTTAATGCATGACATTTATTTACCGAACGTCGGATTTATCCCTCGTCTCTTTGGTTTTTTCCGAACGATGGAACTAAACCAAACACCGCGACTCCTTGGTTTTCTCCGAACGTCGGAATTAAACCAAGCGCCGCGCCTTTGGCGTCTCTTCGCTTTTGCCAAACGACGGATTCTTAAATGTCAGAATTAAATGTCAAGGCTAAATCGAGACTATAAATAAAGGGCATTCCCTCACCAGAGAATACAGAACAAAAATAAAACAACAATACACGATTTGTCGTTGATTGTAATTCTAAATTATCGTGGATTGTAATTCTAAAATGTTAGAATAGAAAATCCTGGTGATTCTAGTGTTAGCGGAAGCCTAGTGGATCTTGGAGGAAGATTCAAGTGAGAGGATTCAAGATCAGCAAAGCTATTTTTCCGCGAGTTAGCACTCCCGAAAATCTGATCATTCGTGGCTTCGCGTGGACGATACTAGAGGCCGGACGATTGAACGGCTGCAGAGCAATAAGGATTTACCTACTGTTCTTAAGGTAAGTAATTTGATCCCTAGATCTTAAGGCAGGCTTCAAGATAATAGTGTGACTAGTCATCTTGAAGATCAAGATATGATCTTGATGTTTTTATATGCATATTTTAGATCAAACGACCCTGAATATATAGGCAAAGATATGATCTTGATGCATATTAAATAGATTAATATGTAATCTTTTAATTTCCGCAATGATAATAGTTATCAATTTTTCAAAATATGCATGCCTTGAGACTATTTCTCCCTACAAATGGTATCAGAGCCATGATTTCGTTAATGATCTAATTTATTGCATGTAAATTAATATTCTCATTAATTGTATAATTATGGCTAAAACTTATCACAAGGCCATATGGTCACAGGTGGATTGAAAATCCAAATTACCCATTTTGATGCTTTGTTTAAAGAAAATTTAAATTGTGCTTTGGCATCAAAACATAGATTACACACACACTCAAAAGATATTTTATATTTGATACATATTGATGTTGTATAAAACCATAATATTTGCATGTTTAGTATAAAAACATAGATATGATATATGATGGCATGATGTCTATGTTATAAAACATACAAATATTTATGAGAGTTTTATTTGAATGTCAAATATTAGTTCATAATATATTTTTTTAGATATGATCTAAATATAGGAATTATGAGTAGTAACATTATGCTTGATTGAAATATATGACATGTTAATATGAAATATATTTAATCATTTGGGTTAGCTAAATCGGATCCATAAAAGGTTAGACTCTAAGGTTTAAATCAACTGGACTAAAACAGTATTTGTTCAAATCTAATTAGATTAGGTTAAGAATGCTCTAAATCAAACAATAGTTGTAGTTGATCAAGTCCTTCTCTTTGATTAAACCAAATGGAAGTAGATTAGGCTCCGTGGTTGAGCATGAATCTATTAGATGGTTAAATCAGAATTGGTTAACCATATGATGTCAAGGTGGGATGGCAAGTTGCTCTAGGATCAACGATCAAATAGTTTTTAATTGGGAGCTACTCGTATTGATGCGTCTTTAATGAGTTAATGGCATATCCCTCCCATCGATCTCTCACACCTGGTCATTGTGGTGAACCATTTATGATTCAGATCATTTACCTGATTCGGGTTGACCCATGCCTGTAAGGATATCAGTATGACTGATTTAGGTGCCACTTAACCTGACTTAATCTTGTTTCATTCTACCGATTTCATAGATTCAGTGAGAGAACTTGATTAGTCAATTTATCTTTATATTATTAAAATCCTCTAAAATTATTAGGTCCTTAAAATGAAATAGTTATATGATAACTAGATCATAGCCTCCCATTAAGGTGGGTGATAATGAGTCCGATGTCTTGATAATCATTGGAGGCACTCCATGTCTGGTGCTTGTCAACCATCGAAATTATCATTCATTATATGATAAGTCAGCGTAACTATTAAATAAACAGTCAGGTGAGCCGAGCTTCACTCGGGCTTGGTTGTCTATTGATAGGTTACACTGATTATATCATTTAATGGTTGGACCTAACCAGAACTTTCAGTGGAGGCACTTCATGCCTGCTGAAGAGGTACATGGGGCAAAACTGAACACTAAGAATTGTTTGGGGAAATAATTGGTTTTGAACCTACTCTTAGATGCATATGGGTTAGGCAAGCTTCACTTGGGCCTGTATGTAGTTTATGTAGATCTTAGTGCCCGCTAAAGAATTAAGAATAATTCTTCGAATTGGGGTGTAGAGGCTGCCAATTTGAATAAAATAGTGAGAGAATCTTTAGACTAAAGTCCAAGTCTTTAGACTGAATCAATTTATATACTAATAAACTTTAGTTTTTCCTTATGCAGAACATGGCCACTAATTTATCATTAAGGTCCCTATTGGATAGTGACAAATTGAATGGTTCCAATTTCAATAGCTGGTTCAGAAAACTTAAGATCGTCCTTGAGCATGAGAGGATTCTATATATTCTGAATAATCCTGCACCAAAGATACCTGATGCAAACACCCAAAGTTCTGAAAGAGACACTTATCAGAAGTGGCTCAATGATAGAACTAGCGTGCGTTGTATCATGTTAGCAGCAATGAACGATGAATTCGGTCGCCGGTTCGAGAATGCTCAGCCAGAAGAAATCATTCAAGCGTTGAATGATCTTTCGGCACACCCGACGATGTTGAAAGGCACAAGACTAGTTGTGCTATTTTCAATGCTCGAATGAGAGATGGATCTCCTGTCACTGATCATGTATTGTACATGATCGAGAAGATAGAACTCCTAAGCAAGCTCGGCTTTCCCTTACATGAGCAGTTGGGAAAAGATGCGATCCTGAATTCCTTGCCTCCATCCTTCCGACCTTTCCTTACTCATTTTCGAATGACAAAGCCTGCAGTCAACTACCACAGTTTGTTGGGGTTGTTACAGAACTTTGAGAAGGATAACCAGCTCTCTAAGGGTTTGGTTAATGTGGTTGAAGGATCTAAGGTAGGGCGTAAACCCTTTGGGAAAGGAAAGAAGAAAAAGAATAATAAAAGGGTGCAACATGCTAGGACATCTATAAGGGGTCAGATGCAGAAGAAGAAAGTTGATAAAAGTCAAGCTGAATGCTTTCACTGCAAGATGCAAGGGCACTGGAAGAGGAACTGTCCTCTTTACATTGCCACACTTGATCCAAACAGGCCAAAGAAGAAAAAGGAGCAAGATGTTGCTCAACAAGGTATTTATATGATAACACCTTGTAATTTTTCTATATATGATAATCAGACCTGGGTATTGGATACCGGAGTCCTTTTAACATTTGCAATTCATTGCAGGGACTACAGGTCACCAGAAGATTTGAGGACAATGAAAGATTCCTAATGTCGGCGATGGAAGATTAGTTCCAGTACTGGCATTAGGAGTTCTTGAAATAGTTTTCAATAGAAATGTCATTATACTAAATGATTGTCATTTTTGCCCAACGTTCTTATTGAACGTAATTTCTGTAGGCCTTCTGGCCAAAAATAATTATGAAATTTCAATAAAGGATGTTACTTTGAATATCATTATGAATGGAGTCACTGTAATGACTGGGCATTTATCTAATGGCATTTATATTATCACAGCCTGTGAATGTAGTGTACAATCAAGTAAGCGCCCTAGAACAACTGATGTCACAGATATTTATCTTTGGCACCATCGGCTGGGTCATATCAACAAGAACAGATTAAACAGGTTAACTCAGGAGGGCATCCTTCGAGTTGATGATTGTGAATCATTAACTACCTGTGAATCATGTCTTCTTGGTAAAATGACCAAGTCATCTTTTACTGGAAAAGGTGAAAGAGCCAAAGAGCTATTGGGTCTAGTACATACTGATGTATGTGGACCAATGAGCACTTGTGCCAAAGGTGGATATTACTACTTCATTACTTTTACAGACGACCTTTCTAGGTTCGGTTATGTCTATCTTATGCGACATAAATCTGAATCGTTTGAAATGTTCAAACTATATCATAAAGAAGTAGAAAAACAAACAGAAAAATGTATTAAGACCCTTCGATCAGATCGAGGAGGCGAATACCTTTCCAATGAATTTGTGACATATTTAAAGGAGAATGGGATTCTCTCCCAATGGACTCCTCCTGGAACACCGCAACATAACGGTGTGTCGGAAAGAAGGAATCAAACTCTGTTAGACATGGTTCGGTCCATGATGGGTTTTGCAAGCTTGCCAATATCATTTTGGGGATACGCATTAGAATCAGCTTGTCATATTCTTAATAAGGTTCCAAGTAAGTCTGTTTCTAAAACTCCACATGAGATGTGGTATGGACATAAACCGGTATTACCTATCTGAGAGTCTGGGGGTGTCCGGCTTATGTGAAACGTGCAAAATCAGACAAACTTGAACCCAAATCTGACAAATGTTTTTTCATCGGCTATCCGAAAGAAACAAAGGATATTACTTCTACAATACTGAAGAACAAAAGTTGTTCATTAGTAATAGAGCAGTTTTTCTTGAAAAGGAGTTCCTTAGTGAAGGAACAAATAGCTCTAATGTTGAACTTGAGGAAGTTCATCAAGTAGAAGGAACAACACAAACCAGTGAACCCTTAGAATCTGAGTTGATTAGATCAAACTCAAAACCCATTTTAGATGCACCATTAAGGCGATCTGGTAGAGTACCACATCAACCGGACAGATACTTAGGTTTCTTGGTCCAGAATGATGATCCTGTTGAACTCGATGAGAACAACGAGGATCCGATCACCTATATGGATGCTATGCAAAGGACTGACTCTAATAAATGGCTTGATGCCATGAAATCCGAACTTGATTCCATGAAGGACAATAATGTATGGACATTAGTTGACCCACCCGAAGGGATAAAACCCATAGGGTGTAAATGGGTTTTCAAGAGGAAAAGAGGCGCAGACGGAAAGGTAGAGACCTATAAAGCACGTCTGGTTGCCAAGGGGTATCGTCAACGTTATGGTATTGACTATGACGAAACGTTTTCTCCTGTGGCAATGCTGAAATCCATTCGGATTATGCTAGCTATAGCAGCACACTTCGATTATGAGATTTGGCAGATGGATGTTAAAACCGCTTTTCTAAATGGTGATTTAGAAGAACAGGTGTATATGATACAGCCTGAAGGTTTTATATGAAGACGAGTCTAAAGTGTGCAGGCTACAGAAGTCTATTTATGGACTTAAGCAAGCATCTAGGAGTTGGAACATACGATTTGATAAAGTGATCAAATCTTATGGCTTTATTAAGAATAAAGAAGAACCTTGCATTTATAAATGGGCTAACGATTCTGTTATTGTATTTCTTGTATTATATGTGGATGATATTCTCTTAATCGGGAATGATATCCCTGCATTACAAGGAATAAAGACATGGTTATCATCACAATTCTCCATGAAAGATCTGGGAGAAGCATCATACATCCTAGGATGAAGATCTATAGAGATAGATCTAAGAGGATGCTTGGTTTATCCCAATCTACGTACATTGACACAGTGCTAAAGAGGTTTAGCATGGAGAATTCCAAGAAAGGCTATCTTCCGATAGGCCATGGAATTCATCTTTCTAAGAAGGATTGTCCGACAACTCCTAATGAAAGAGAACGTATGAGTCGAATTCCATATGCTTCGGCAGTAGGATCGATTATGTACACCATGACATGTACAAGACAGATGTGGCATACTCACTAGGAGTAGTGAGTAGATACCAATCTGATCCAGGAAAAAACACTGGCAAGTTGTTAAGACAATCCTTAAGTATTTGAGAAATACTAAGGACCAGTGGTTAGTCTATGGAGAGTCTGATTTGAAACTTGTTGGATATACTGATTCCAGTTTTCAATCAGATCATGATGATAGCAAAAGTGTATCGGGTTTCGTGTTTATCCTAAATGGTGGAGCTTTGCTGGAAAAGTTCCAAGCAACATACAGTGGCAGATTCGGTGTGCGAGGCAGAGTACATCGCTGCATCAGATGCTGCGAAAGAAGCTGTGTGGCTGCGAAAGTTCATCTCCGAGCTTGGAGTGACACCTTCCATAGATGGACCAGTCCTTTACAGTGACAGCACTGGTGCCATAGCTCAAGCAAAGGAACCACGAGCACATCAGCGCACCAAGCACATACTGCGTCGGTTTCATCTTATTCGAGAGATTGTAGACCGAGGTGACATAAATCTTCAGAAGATTGATGGAAAGGAAAACCTAGGTGACCCATTTACTAAAGCACTCAGCATCAAGGAGTTTGACAACTATAAGTTGAAGATGGGTATTAGATACTGTAATGAGTGGCTTTAGGCTAAGTGGGAGTTTGTTGGGAATTGTATCCTAAAGCCAATCATTTGATGATTGTGCTGATGTAAATTGTATATAAATTGATATATTAATAAAAGTTATTTGGCAGTTTATTCATTACAAGAACATCTTCTTAATACTCCTGAAAGTAATGAAGCCCTTAGGATCTTCCTTCACGATAAAGGAGGATTTATCTTTGAAGGTCCTTAAAAGAGTTCGCGACCAAATGATATACTATGACAGGGCCATAGTACTATCAATTATAGGACGTTGTATATCATATTTGTTGGTTGTCCTCTTAACCAAGGAGTGTAGAGACACTGGTATGACATACAGGTGAAAGTGTAGGAGTACATTTCACCGAACGTGACTCATTTCCGGATACTCTGCTGTCAAGAGTTAATCCGAGAAGATATAGGTATAAGTATCCTTCAGACCTGAAGATCACAACCAGTGGCTTACAAGCAACTCATTGTACTTAGGTGCCGGACCACCTGGATTTCTAATCCAGCTACGAAAGGTTACTGGGTGCAGTCAAGTACTTGTGGTAGTCAGTTGTGGATCAAGATGGAATTTGACCTATCCCGTTAAAAGGAGAAATGCTTGTGTTTCAATTTAGCAAGACCTTGGCCAAGGCACTTCATGTGAAAGTCACATGATCACTAAAGTTGAAATCACTTTATGGATTTGCTATTTAGAGTTGACAGGCTCTTAAGCCATCCTTAGCATTTGTGGTCAAGAGGATGAATTATACGGTAACTGTTTCTTAGGGTTCTTGGAGTTTGCTCGGCAACTCTTCGACCTATCCGGACGTCGGGTTCCATTGCTAGATGGGCACATCGATTAGTATAGAAAGTTGTTTCTATGCTACCGGCTTAGGTTCGAACCTAGAGAGTCACACGCATAGAAGTTTCCTAGGATGATCTATTTGCTGATCAACGATTGAGAATCGTATATGATTTAATTAATCAATTTGATTGATTGAATTATCTCAATTGGGTTAAGTACAAGTGAATAAGATTCAATTTGGTTTAAGTCTATTAGAAGGACAAGTCAATTTCAAATATTGATTTGAAATTAGACTTGATTTGGATTTAAATAGATTCAGGACTAGCCAAATTTGATTTGGGCTTGGACCATGATCTATGTGGGTTAAGTCAAATAAATTCAGATCAGAACCCAAACCTCTCGAATATGGATCTCATGATGAGATGGCTAAAATCTCATCTCATGAGATAGAATTTAATGCATGACATTTATTTACCGAATGTCGGATTTATCCCTCGTCTCTTTGGTTTTCTCCGAACGATGGAACTAAATCAAACGCCGCGACTCCTTGGTTTTCTCCGAACGTCAGAATTAAACCAAGCGCCGCGCCTTTGGCGTCTCTTCGCTTTTGCCAAACGACGGATTCTTAAATATCAGAATTAAATGTCAAGGCTAAATGAGACTATAAATAGAGGACATTCCCTCACCAGAGAACACAGAACAAAAAATAAAACAATAATACACGATTTGTCGTGGATTGTAATTCTAAATTATCGTGGATTGTAATTCTAAAATGTTAGAATAGAAAATCCTGGTGATTCTAGTGTTAGCGGAAGCCTGGTGGATCTTGGAGGAAGATTCAAGTGAGAGGATTCAAGATCAGCAAAGCTATTTTTCCGCGAGCTAGCACTCTCGAAAATCTGATCATTCGGGGCTTCGCGTGGACGATACTAGAGGCCGGACGATTGAACGGCTGCAGAGCAATAAGGATTTACCTACTGTTCTTAACGGTAAGTGATTTGATCCCTAGATCTTAAGGCAGGCTTCAAGATAATAGTGTGACTAGTCAACTTGAAGATCAAGATATGATCTTGATGTTTTATATGCACATTTTAGATCAAACGACCCTGAATATATAGGCAAAGATATGATCTTGATGCATATTAGATAGATTAATATGTAATCTTTTAATTTCCGCAATGATAATAGTTATCAATTTTAAAATATGTATGCCTCGGAGACTATTTCTCCCTACATGATCGTCATAAAATCTCCCTTGATCATGAGCCTATGAGCATGAAGAATCGGAGAGGCATAAGTAATATCCGCCCAAGCAGCATAAAGCTCGGTAATAGGGACAGAGGAATCGAGGGTACCAAAACCTTCCGCCACCAACATATCACCCTGAGGCTCGCGGATGATGAAGGAAGAACCAGCAAATCTTCCACGACACTCCCATCAAAGTTGATTTTGACAAACCATGGAGGGGGGCTCCCAGAAAATGAAAACCGTATGCCAGTTCGCTGCCGAAGCAGCAGGGATCTCCAGAGGCCAGAGGAGTCAGAACCAACCGCATGAATAACACGTGCGCAGTCGACCGTCAAGATCTAATCTTCCACACTAGCCGGTGTGAAGAAATAAAGTCCTGCGAGAAGATGAGCCGGTTCCTTGACATCCATATCTGATATGCCATCGCTGCCCAAAGACCACGCTTGTGCTGAGAGGCCCTCCGGAGATCATGAAAGAAGGGGGAACGCGGGGAGCCGGAAACATCCAATCCGCATGAATAACCCATAAGGTGCCATATCCGTCTAGCTCTGGGGCAGATGAAGATAGCATGGTCGGTAGACTCCTCCTCCAAACCACACAGAGGATAGATCGGCTGGATAGGCAGACCCCTCTGAGAGAGCAGGGCACACGTCGGTAGGCAGTCTTACAGAAGCTTCCAAATAAATAGCTGAACCCTGGTAAGGATGTGAAGCGTTCAGATCCAAGCAGCATCCTCCGTGCATTGGGGCTGAGGCCTGAAAATCTTCATAAGATCCCTAGTGGGGGCCCTAGAGAGATAAGATCTCTGCCATAGCCTGACGTCAGCCGAGCGGCCAAGGATAAGAGGAATCGAGAGAATCTACCGAGAAAGCTTCTCACCAAAGAAACGGGTCACCGTAGGGATATGCCAGGAGGGGGGATCTAAACAAATCAAATCCTTAACCTTCAAACTGTTGGGGACATCAATATTAATAAAAGAGGACCACCGAGAGAAAGGGAGCTTAGAAATCCAAGAATCCTAAAAAACATCAATCAAATAACCATCTCCAATCATCCATGAGATATTCTTCATGATAGACTGACCGTACCGATACACCTCCTTCCAAAAGGAGGAACACCCCCGGGACAGCAGAATGTGCACTCCAGACATCCAATCGCCATACCTCGCTCGCATTAGAGAGCTCCGTAGACATTGCGGCTCCAGGAGGAAATGCGATGCATGTCTGGCCAATAGAGCTTCTCGTCTAACAATCAGAGATTGGATCCTGAGGCCACCTTCTTGGATTGGCATACAGATCGTGTCCCAAGATAAAAGGTGAATACCGTGGCCATCTTGCATATAGGCCCATAGAAAATCTCTAAAGCATCTCTCAATCCTCCTAAGATAAGTAATCAGGATAGCAGCGTTCGAAAGAAGATACAGAGGAAGAAAGGAAAGAACCGACCGAATAATGGTAACCCTAGCCATCATAGATAAGCCGGTGACCTGCCAACCCTCAATGCGCTAGCGAACCCGCCTCTTAAGATCAGAATAGTGAAAATAACGGGGTCGTCTACCGGTCATGGGGATCCCTAAATACATAAACCGGTTAGTCTGAGTAGAGATACCCAACGAATTGATAATGGCTTCCCTGGTGGATCTGGTAGTCTTCGAGCTGAAGCAGATAGAACACTTAAGAAAATTGACCTTCTGACCCAAAGCCTGACAATAACGCTAAATAATAGAATCAAAGAAGTCGCATTAACAATAGAAGCCTGACCCAGTAGAATACAGTCATCGGCAAACAGAAGATGAGAGATAGAAGGGCCTCCGAGCCCAGCCATAAAAGGGACAATCTGACGATTCTGCTGAGCCTGATAGAAAGCACGAGAAAGATCATCCACAGCCAGAATGAACAACAGGGGGGATAAAGGGCACCCCTGACGTAACCCCATAGAAGAGTGGAAAAACTCAGTCGGGTTCCCATTGATGATCAGAGAAAAGAAGGCATCTGAATACATGCCATAATCCACTCGATAAACAGACCGTCAAACCTAAACTCCTGAAGAGAACGGTGTAAAAGGCCCAGCTCAGTCTATCATAAGCTCTCTCCATATCGAGCTTAACAGCCATGAGGCACCGTTTGGTAGGGGCTCTCTGGAGATCATGCATAAACTCCTAAGTGATGAGGATGTTATCCGAGATAGAACGCCCTCTAATGAATGCCCCCTGTTCCACTAAAATAAGATGGGGAATCACCACACGAAGGCGGCCAGCTAAAAGATGAGCACATACCTTGTACAAAGTAGTGCAGAGACTGATGGGCCTAAAATGCTGAGGGAGAGAAGCATCTGAGCGCTTGGGCACAAGAGTAATAAGAGTCCGGTTCCATTCCAAAGGAATGTGTTTAGATTAGAAGACAATATGAATAACTTGAACTACCTCCTGCCCAACAATGTCCCAATAGTAACGAAAAAAGAAAGGCGAAAACCCATCGGGCCCTGGGGCCTTATCCGGACCAAGCTCCCAAAGAGCCAAGCGAATATCCTCCACAGTGATCGGCCTGACAAGCATATCATTATCCAAGGAAGAAACCTTCCTGGATCAGAAGACTGAAAGACTGGAGCCCCATCGCCAGTGGACTCATACCATCTAGACTGAAAGAAATGAAGAAGCTGATTCCGAATAGAGTGGATGTCCTCCTGATAGTGCCCCTCAGCATCAGCTAACCTCCGAATCCTATTAGCTGCTTGCCGCTTCAGAGTAGCATGATGGAAGAATCTGGTATTACGATCCCCATCACAAATCCACTGAACCCTGGACCTCTGCCTCCAATACAACTCCTGCTGCCAAAGAAGAGAGTGGTGATGAGCAAGATTATCACACAGCGAAGAGAGATCAGAGTCCAACAGAAATCCGTTCTGATCCTCCTTCGCCTGAAGGGCACTAATATCGGCTTCAACCTGCTCCACTTGCCTGACCAGATCCCCAACCTCCAGTTTGTTTCATCTGGATAGTCTGCATCTAGCCAGTATAAGACGGCGAGATAAACGATAAATAGCGTTACCCCTGATAGGAAGGTGCCAAATCTGAGAAATGATAGTCTGAGCTACAGAATGGAACGTCCAAAAATGCTCGAATCTAAACTGTTTCTGCTGATGTTGGTTAACCTCCGTGGATATCAAAATGGGACAATGATCGGAAGCAATCCTAGGGAGGTGAGTAACAGTAATAGCAGGGTACTTTTAAAGCCAGTGAGCCGTGGCCAAAGCTTATCCAGTCTCTCCCAAACATGAGCAGACCCCTGATGGTTATTGCACCAAGTGAATTGGGGCCCCGAATACCCCAAATCCAACAATCCAGAAGAACCGATAAAGGTCCTAAATTCAATAATGTCAGCTGAGCCAATGACCCTTCTGCCCCCCCATTTTTCGTTAGCCTCGGTGATACAGTTAAAGTCACCAGCAATGATGGATGGAAGCCCTTGAGCAAGGAGGAAAAGCAGCTCAGACCAAAGGACCCATCTCTCCCAGTAATCCGTACTGGCATAGACAGCCGATAGGAGCCTGGGGTCAGAAGTCCCCTCTGAGACAACAAGGCCGATCTGCTGGTTACACTGATGAAAAGCATCAATCCTAACAACAGAGTCATGCCAGATGGCCAAAATACCTCCGGACAGACCCTCAGCCTCCACCGCATAAGAGGACCAAGAACGGGCAATCTATCTCCGAAACTAGGCCAGACTGTCTCCCAACAACCTGGTTTCTAAAAGAACACATATATCAAAATTATATAACTGCAACAATCTACCAAGAGGAACGAAATGAGGGCTTTCGAGCACCTCTAACATTCCAAAGTAAGATCTTCATTTACAAGTTGGAGGAAGTTGGGACCCCCCTGGTCCTCCGCCATAATTGTGAAACCCATGTTTCTTGTTTCCCCTGCGGCACCACCCGCGTGCAAGACGTGAGCGGCTTTCGTCGGTCAAGGAAGGGGGGCACGTTTCTCCCCCCTCTCCACCGTGCCATTCCCCCTCTCTTCCATGAATTCACAGGGTGAGTGACAGTGAGAGTGGAGAGGGAGAACGGGAGGAATTCCTTTCATTACCGTGCCCGGCCGCTCGAGGCGGTCGGAAGGGGGAGAGAGAGGGAGAGTCCGGCCGCCCGAGGCAGCTAGAGTGAAGCAAGGGAGGCCGCTGGGCGACCCTCCCTTCTTGCGGAACCAAGCCGCTCCGTGGCTTGGTTCAGGCCCGACAGAGTGCCCGCCAGCTTGTCGTGCCCGAGCGGCAACCGGTGGCCTCCATCAGCGCGGGGCAAGCGTCCGGTGGAGGTCCGGCCGGCCGTGCCACCGGCACGATTCATGCTGTGCAGAAGAATGAGGAGAGAGAGAGAAATAGAGAGAAAGAGAGAGAAGGGGAGACGGCCACGGCGGCGGCCAGCTCCAGACCGATCGTCGGCGGCCGGGCCACCCCAGGGGGAGGCCGGCGGCGGCCCTGGCCCCGACACCTATCCTTTCCCTATTTCGAGTGAAACAGGGAAGGCGGGAGGAAGAAAGAGGACGTGGGCTGGCTGGGCCATCCCACATTGGGCTTTGTTGGGCTAGCTCACGAGCCGTTTTAGGGCCACGTTTTGAGCCCTGTATTGGGCCGGGAATGGGGAAATAAAAATATGACCCGGATCAGTTTTGATCCTAGTTTCTTGGGGTATTTTTATTTCCCCATTTAGGCTTATAGATTGGGAGATATTCAAGCCCCAAGTTGGCCCCGGGATTAAACTAGGTAGAGTTTAAAAGCTATTTTGATATGCTAATTTTGGAAACTAAAAATTGGGAAAATGATGCTGTAGGTACCCAGATGTCCAAATAGCTAGTTTACAGTTTGAAATTTGCGTACTGAGGTAAGTAAGCTAATTATCATGATTTCATGAATTATTTAATATATAAATCTTTGGATTTATAGCTATATACATATTTATGAAATGAGATAAAAATTGAATTTGTTATTTAATTTGATAAATAGTACCACGAGTATGCAATTAGGTATCTGTTATAATTATATGTGATTGCTAATATTTTGCAAAGTAATAGATTATAAATGTGCAAAAATTGAATGATGTGATTATTTTGGCTTTGCAAAATATATTGGTACTATTGATGTATTTTATGCTATGAATGTATAAACCACTGTATATGTGACATGAGGAGCTTATGCTCATGATGATGCATGATATGCTACATGCAAATATGGTGATGATATGTGTCATCGCGGTTTTCATATGATGTGAAACGATGTGAAATGCCAAGAGATACGAGACCCACCTCAACAGGGGAAGATATATGGAGGACACACATCTAGAGGATGTGATGTGATTGATATATGGCATAACGCACACACATCTAGAGGATATGTTGTGATTGATTATGATATATGGCATAACACTGGTACTAGAATCCTTCCTCTTAGGGAACATTAAAGAGTGATACACCAGATAGGTGTTATAGGGTTGTGGGACACATAAGAAAATAATAATCATATAAATACAGTGGGTTTGTTTACATTGCATATTCCGGCATTTATCGTATAATTATGCTTCTAAAATTATTTGAGCTGATGACATGCATATTCTGATAACATGATGAATGTATTTGAAATTGAAAGTTTTATACATGAAAATGTGATTTGATAATATCTTGAAATGATGAAATGATTATATTATATTATAGTGGGCTTACTTATTGAGTGTGAGCTCATATAAATCTCACTATATTTTTCAGAGCCACAAGACTGAAGAATAGGATTTGGGATAGTTGGAGCTTCTATCAGAGCAAATTAAGATCCAACATTTTGTTATAACCCCATTGATCTATGTATGATGGGCATGTAGCCCAAAACTCATAATTATGGCTTGTATTAAAGTTATTGACTCTGAATGACATAAAGGTATTATTCTTTCTAAAATAAATTGGATTATATTTCAGGATGCCTTACATGCCAGGCATGCAGCGGGTTGCCACCCCTGGATCCCACAATTGGGTCTGGGGCGTGACAATAACACTATCAGAAAGGCACCCTTCAGATAGGGTACCACCCTCAGTTGTCTGTGATGAACAGGCCTTCAGACCTTCTGAATCAACACCGAGCTCAGCAGACCGGAGAGAATGAGTCGAGGACAAGAAAACTGAGCCCTGGCCCATGATATCTCCAGCGGATGCCTTAAAAGACAGGCCGACAACCCTAGCAGGGTTGGCCATAACCACCTCCTGGCCATTGACCTGGCCGCAGGAGGGCTGGGTCAACCTGACTGAAGAAGAAATATAATCCACTCTGCTTTTAGAATTAGGAACCTTGCCTTTCCCCTTCCTCTTCTCCGATTTGGAGATTGACCTTGGAGCCTGACTATCCGCTGGTCTGGCTCGCTTGAGGGGGCCCGAAAATGCATCCCTACTCTCCAAATGGCCCCCTACATCATAAACCGATCCAAGAGAGGCAAAAGGGTTGTTAGACACCAAAGATTGGGTTAGATTAGAATCAGAAGCCCCAACCTTATCAGTCTTCTGCATCCCCCTTGCTGAAACTTTAAAAACGGCACGCTCAGTCTGACCCGACATAGGCACCGTGGCGGAAGCCCCCTTCACCACTTCCACCTCAGGAAGGTCCGACGCACCTACTGGGCCTCTGCCATCTTCAGGGACACGGGAAGCCGCCGACGAGCCACCTTCACTGGTGACTTCCAACCCTCAGATAAGGAGCCCGGGCACAAATCCGCTATCACCGATTGAGGAGCAGAGCTAGGGGCAGAGGTAGCCGGAGATGACTTCGGCTGGGGAATTCTCCTCTCAGCCAACTGGGGGCCAACGATAGCCCTCCGCTGACGGACAACAGCGATCCATGGCCCGTAGACTGAGCTGCTAGCAGAATCCTCCACATCGGGCATGGCCAAAAGTGAGCACGGGCCTTCCAGATGCAAAGTGCCACATTTTGGACAGATCCCCTCCATGTTTTCGTAAGTGAATTGCTGCCAGAAAGTGCCCTGAATCCCCTGTACACGAGTCCATAGCCGAAGAGGACGACGGAGGTCTACGCTGACGCACACCCTCACAAACCCTCCCCTGTTCTTTGCCAGAGTAGCAGCATCGGCACAGATGAAATTTCCCGCTGGCTCCAGGATTGCCCTGAGAATATCCTCCTTCTAGAATTCCATCGGAAGGTTGGGCATCCTCATCCACAGCAAAGCCGAGGAGATGGAATCTTCCATCGGAAAGAACTCGGTCTCCATGCTTCAGTCCCAATGGCCTGGCCGTTAACCACCCACGGACGGTTGAGGGCCAAATCGCAGCCGGATCTTCAAACCGGAAGATATTGCAACGAAAGGCGAGAATGATAGGGACGATGACGCCAGGGACACCTGCTCATCTGAATTCCCTGATAAAAGCTTCAGCCGGAACCCATCTAAGGAAGGAACGTGCGAGAACAGCCCTTTGCTGCCACCCAGCCATCTCAGCTTCCAGCTCCGCCATCGGGACACGGACGACGTCCGGAAACCGGGCCTCCAGTCTCGCCACCTCAGTCGGCGAAGGAGACGGAGAGACCCATTTGTACCCAAGATCCGCAGCCCTTCTTCTGGGAACCCGGCCATCTGTAGCCCCATCGGAAGCCATAGGAAAATAGGGGACTGCGAGACGAAGGACCGGAGAGAGACAAACTCAAAGGCGACAAGGATTACCGGAGATCGGGGAAGAAAACGGCCGGTACACGAATCTTAAAGCATGACCTTCGAACAAAACCGGAGAGCAGAACACACGATTTTTTAAGGAACACAATTTCACCACTTTCGAGACGTAAGCTACCCGTGCTTGTGCCTGCTCCTTGAGTCTGTTTGAATGCCAGACTAGTTCAATTGAAATCCGAACCAATCCATTGTGAAGTAAATCCCTCGGTTTGAACTTATGGTTTATTATTTATTACAATTAATTTTTGCTTGATATTAACCATTTTATATAACCAAGTTTGTATATTGGCTGTCAAGCTAATTTTAAAATAATGGACTTTATCAATTCCCTTGCCTACAAAAGAATTTATGCTCACAAAAACCCACCTTTCTTAGCAGGAATTGCTATTTCACTGCATTTTTAACTCAGTAGCCCCCTCTCATTTTTTTTTAAAAATTTTTAAACTATCTTCCATCCTTTTCTCTTCGCACCTCCATCTTCTGGCTCCTCTCATATTTCCTTTCCAGCACCGCCCGCCTCCTTTCCCCTCCCTAGAACCGCCCATCCCCCTGTCTTCCATCTCCTCTCCTCTCCCTTCTTGTACCGCCTCCCTCCTCAGCACCCCTCACCCCTGTCTCCATCTGGACCACCTCCTTCCCCAAGTCCTCTTTCGGTACCCCTCTGGCCCTGTTTTCTTTCCACTTCTTGGTATCAATCCTTTCTGCCCCTGGTACCCCTTCAAACAGGGCCAAACGAAGGGCCTCTATTCGGTATGGTCTATCAGGCCAAGCAGAATGGTCTTTGTTCGGTCAAACAAGATCGAACAGTGCCTGAGGGGGAGCCAGTGCCGAAGGAGGAGGTGCTGAGCCAGTGCTGAAGAATGAAGAGGAGATGGGAGCTGATGGTGCGTCGAAAGAGGACCGGTATAGTAGAGGAAGGCGCTGGGAAGGAAGAGGAGATGGGGAGGGAAGGAGACTAGGGTGGCGCCGAAGAGGAGGGAGAAAGGGGGAGGAGACGGGGCAGGGTGTGGAGAGAAAAAGGGAAGGATAATTTAGAAATTTTATTTTTAAAAAAAGTAAGGGGGATTACTGAGCAATTCTTGGGATAAGCTTCCTTTCTTAGCGCGCACACTCCTTGACAAAATAAAATATAGTGCGGGCCAATATTGTAGGATAAATAAATTTAAAATAACGCTGTGAAGCTCAAATTTAGTATTAACGAAACAAAAATTATGCCAACATTCCACGTGCCAAGAGGAGACTAATGCAGTTGCAATCCCAGTAATGTTCATGGACGAATTCGGCATAAATTAAGCGCTCGCCTTGTTAGGACATATGGTCAGAAGATGGCTTAATGGATTGTAAACGAATTAGATCAAAATATAATGATAAATAAATTAACTCAAATTCAATCCATTTATTAATAAGATCATAAATTTAAACTTGAACTCGATCTTATATTGTATAGGTTACACCATATGACTCATGCAACCTATTTAACTTGCATGACATTCGTAATTCTTGTAATCTATGCAACTTGTATGATTAATGTAACCTTTTTTATATTAATTTAATTATTAATTAATTATATATTTAAAATTATAATTAAAGTAATTATATATCTATCCAAAGTAATTCTAATTGCCCTCAACTCATCTTCATTCAACCGTTAGATTCTGCATGATAATAAAATAATAATTAATTAAAAATGATTTTAATTTAAATAAATAGGCATGGTGGATCGTGTCTAGATAGCGGGTTTAGTTGTACGAATTATTTCATTTAATAATTAGATCAATTTAGGATAAATAGGTCAATTTAAGAATTGAGATATTTATTAACCATGTCTAATGAATCAATTCGATTTTGAGTTGAATCTGTTTGCATTCAATCCGAATCTATTAACTTCATATCAGGTTTGAGTCATATTTATAGATCATGCCTAAAATTGCCCCTCTACATTAGTTTTAAAAGTCTTTGATTCATAGTAATCTATCTCGATAATCCCATATTACCATTGCAAATTACCATATTTAGCAAATAGATATGGTAGTCGGAATGGTAATATCTAATTCATGGTAGTCAGTCTGATTTCCATTAAAATATGGGTATCCAAAAGTATCAAAATTTAGTAATATTAAATTACACTCTTAACTTTATATAAATATTTAATAATACTTAATCTAATTAAATATTTAATTTATATAAGATAATATTTAAATATTTAAATATAAATTTAAATTTAATATTTAATATATTAAATATTAAATTTAATATATATATATAAATGAGATATTTAATATATTATACTATATTATATTATATTTAATATATATATAATCTTTTTAGAATTCATTTATTAAGAATCTTAATGTTTATCGTATTCTAGTGAAAAGAATGGATGACTATTTAAAAAATAAAAAATATTTATAATAAAATTTAAATAAAATTTTAAAACATAGTAACTAATTATAATATTTGTTATAATAAATCAAATGTAATTTTTTATTTTATTTTATCTTATTACCGTATCAAATAATAATATTGTAAGATTATCATAATTATCATATCAGTTTTGTCTGATTTATATTTTGTAAGATTATTAGAAAGGTAGGATTCTTAATAACATTACATTTTAAATTATTTTAAAAATATTAAAAAAATCATATTAAATTATGATTAAAATCACTGACATACATCATACCATGATTGTTTTCTCCATGTACCTCATTTTTTTTTTTGTACAAACAGGCGATTAAACTAGTCTAGATAGATATGAATACAAAATTTGCTGTAGAACAAAAGGACAGGGATCATTCGGCCTCCAAACCATGATTTAGCATGCTGAGCTATTGAATTGGCTTCATGATAGATACGATGGATCTGAGCAATGTGGACCTTCCGAGGATAGATCATATGTCACAAAGAAGCGGATTAGTTAAGACTTGAGAGCAATTCTCAACTAAATAGTTATCTAGCAAGTAATTGACAGACTACTTTCATAAAACTTTACTAAATTGCATAAATAAATTTATGAAAACCTAGCCGGAGTTAAATGACAAGAGAAAAAAAGGAAAAGGAAAAAAAAAAAAAAAAAACGGCCGGCAAAATGGCCGAGATGAAAACCTAATCCGAGTCGAATCAACAAGACTCAAGAGCTGTCTCCCCCTGGCTCTCGCTCTCCCTCTTATTACCACCACCCCCCGGGGCACGCAAGAGCTGCGTTAAAAAAGCCATCCTTTTTCTTTCTCCGAGGAAGGAGGGCGTCGGCCTTGCGGCAATGTCGGGTGTTGCTCTCCTGCTCGATCTCTTGAAGGGAAGCCAGGGCTTCTCCGCCCAATCCCTCCACTCCCACAGCTTGTTCTCTGCCACCGTCGCCGCCTCCGCCGCGGCCGCTTCCATTGCGGCCGGCAGGCCTTTCGCCTCCCGAGCTATTTTCGGGTGAGTCGATTGGATCTCCTCTTTGCTGCCTTCGTTCTCGGTGCTTTTGTTTCTTGGTCTCTTGCTGGGATTAGAATATTTAAGATTCGGCCTTGGTTTTGGCTCCAAGGTTTCACAGATCAAGAAAAGGATCGCATTTTTTTTTTTAAACCAACCAAAGTATCATCTTGCTCTTGTTTCTGCGACTCGATTTAGGCTAAAAAGTTGTGTGAGTATGTGTCAAGAACTTGGTTATAAACGGATATGATTTCTTGTGATTGGTATCCGTGGTGGAATTGTCTAAAACTTTCTTTTGCTGCTTTGGTTGTAGTGTTCATTGGATTAGACTTGTAATGAATTCTTTGTGCAAAGATGCGAGAACAGATCATGCGACTTATTCTAGGCAGCTCCGAGATCAAAGTTTTGAATAGTTTCTATCCTTGTTATTTATGGATTTGTTTCTGATTTTCGACATGCTGTATGATTTATTGTATATTTTGAAGGTATTGGTTTGTTGATAAGAATAACAACTTGGGAGATTGTTGGATATTAATGAGGAGGCAAGGATCCTGTCATTATTCAAACTTAAGCACAACTGCACAAGTATGTCGCTTTTGGAGGAAAAGAGGGATTTCTCGTGAAGCATAAACAGTTTGGTCACAGAGTAGGAAAACATGCCACTTGGTAACAGATAAGCTCATATGAACTTATGAAATTCCTATTGTCAAGAAGAAAAGGTGATTGATGGGTTCTGATATAGGGTTTTACGTTTAACTTTCAGGAAAAAATTATTAGTTAAGTTCCAAATGCTTGGCAGAATAATGCATACTCTAATGGGTGAAACATGAAAGAAAGTTTGGATAATTCTACTATTGCTTGGAGCACGACTCTGAGACTTGTAGGTATTATTACAAAAGGTTGACTTATGAAGATGAGATGGCTCATCATAGTTAAGATGAAATGACATAAGTAAAAGGATCATGCCCCATTATTGTTATAATGAAAAGAGATGATATTAAGAAGTTCCAACAATGGTCGGATGTTCTTATAAGCCACTTTTGTAATGACAAATACAAATTCTATTTTGCTAAGTTTCAGAACATAATATGGTTGTAGGAGGAATAGATGATATTTAGCATGTCAAGTGTCTCTTCTGAAGAGCTGAGCCAGAAGGATCTATAGAATGAGGTGGTGATATAATAGTGTATGTTGGTGAAGATCTTGTAGTTATTTAAGGTGGCTGGACAGGATATAATCTGAGACAGAATTGTTACTAATGTGGCTAATATGTATCTATATTATGAAAGGACATTTGAAGTTCAATATGAAATTACAACTTTTCTGTAAGATATAAAAAGGTAGACAGATGATTGTCTCTATAAGGTCTCTTCCTTAAATGCTTCTTGATGTCTTGAAAAGGTGTGGATTGAGAGAGGGAGTCACACGTTGTACCTAATTTGGATCTTATATTTGTTCTCTCTTGTGTTTGAGCTTCTTTTAAATGCTTCTGTTATAGGTTCCTCTTATGTCTCATGATGTTCTCGTGAGGTTCTATAACTTTGGTTGATGGCCACTCTTTGTGCAATTAACTTGATTGTGTATTGAAGTAAAAGGTATGTATTCTTATAAATGACATTCCAGCTATCCATTAATTTAAATTTTTGATGTAGGCAGTGAAGATCACTGCTACTCATTATTTTAGAGTATCTGTCACATCTCTGTTTCTTATTTAGTTGTAAAGATTACACTGTTTCCCTATTGATGTAATCATATTTTCCAAATCACATGTACCTTGTTTCTTGTAGTGGATTATTTGTTTATTTAGTCGTAGAGATCACACTCTTCCTGTTTAGCACCTTGCAACAAATGCTATAACTGACTAGCCTAGCCTGATGCCCTTGTTAGAAGTCAGCCTCCTGAGTCCTTTTTCTTGCATTCATTCTACAAAAGGGATAATCTCATAGCATGTGTGTTTTGCTAGACTTGTTTATCACTTCCATTAAGGCTTTATGGTTTGCATCCCTTTCCTTCTTTATATTTGGATCTTAAACTCTCTTTACTATCACAGTCCATAGTTTTTGTTACATATAGCCATACCTTTTGGATTGGTTTCATTATCACTATATCTTTCAATAGGTGGATTGAATTATTTCTGTATTCTGCCACATATCAACCTCAACAACCTTGCTTTTGGTGTACTCATCTTTGAATCTCTCATCTCCCACTTCACGTCATAATTGGAACAATGCAAAATTGATACACTTAGCAATTTCATAGAAATCTGCCTTAGGTATCATTGCCCTGCATCATATTACAGTGTTCCAGAAAGAGAAGCATTATCTTCATTTCATTCACCTATATGTAAAACATTACAGAGAATCTTCACAAATCCTTCCACTTTCTGTACTGAGATATCGAAATCAATTGCAGTATATTTTGGCCATTGAATTTGAATATGGTCTTTTCATTGTGTTCGTGAACAAATTGCCTATGAAATATGAAAGAAAAATAGATATTTTGCAAGCACTTGCTTGTGTCAGTGACAGAGTCAATAATAAACAACTCATCATTCTTTTTTTTAAAAAAATTCTGTTATATTGGTTACAATATATATTTCATGTGGTGGTTGTCTGAAACTTATGGCTGTCAGTTCTAATGGCTTTGATGTATTTTATTTCAGGGATGGGGGACTATTTTCAATTGCTTATTGTGATGCTGGTGCAAGTGCAGCATTGAACACTGATTATGTTCCTGATCTACATAGCGCTTCTGAAAATTCATTTTATCATGATTCAATTAAGTACAGAGCCAAAGAATACCCTATACAACTAAAACCTCTTTTTTCGGCCTTTGGACTCAAGGCTCTTGGAATGACGTCACTAAGGTCCTTTTTGCTGTTCTATTTGCCCCTTTTGGAACCTCGCCCACCTGTAGAAGATGATGATTTCCTCGAAGATGCTCCAGAAGAGAGGCCTGTAGATTTGGTTACACCTTTCCAGAATTCAGTGAAACAAATTATCCGTGAGGTGAATATTTTGATTTCTTATTATTGTCTTTTTTTAATTGCATTCTAATCATCTGAATGGATTTTCTAGTTCCTAGTGTTGCTGCTTTGAACTGCTTAAGTTTTTTGTTAAGAATTCACTAACTTCAGTTGATTTTATGTACTTTTGAAGGTGCACTCTTGCAAATTAACTATAAATTGGGATTTCAACTACTTATCAATGCTTGCTGATTGTTATGAACCATCGATGCCTTTTAGAACTTGCATTGTTTAGAGGATACATTCTGATCCTATTTAAATTAATCATTCTATTTTCATTATAGCTCTTCATAAATTTTGTCAAATCCATTCCACAAATCAATGCAATGGTGTTTGAGATTCAATTTTTTTTTAAAAAATACAAATCAGTTGTTTGAAAGTAAAAATGTTAGTATTTTATAATGAAATACTGGTACTTTTATGTCAAACCATGGCCTGTCTTGCCATACCGGTAGGTACTGCCTGCCCTGTACCAGATATATTGTATTGTATTGATATTGAACCAAGACTTGGTAGGGCAGCATACTGAGTCTTAATATGCCGAGTTTGCTCTTGGATTGGGCATAACAACACTATGCTAGTATGGTACCAGCATGGGGCCCATACTGAGATTGTGAACTTTATGGCAAACATTTTTGAACAACGGTCCAACATATATTCTATCTTATATTAGTCATGTGCAAGGCATGTGCTTAAAATGTAAACACTAAGCTAAAAAATTATTACAGACAGCTATGGAAATGAGGGTCTGCACCTAATTGCCTTGATGTTAACTCAACCCCTTCAAATTTATTGGAGTTCCAATGGTTCAGCTTATCCAACTGATTGAATTGATGAAATGGTGTAAATGCCTGTGTTCACATTCATGCGTTCTTCTCCATTTCCCATTATGTTTCTATACTCTTCAACTCTTTGCACACTAACCCTGTTTAAACAAGACAATAATGGTTTGTTTAATTTTCCTTGTTCTCCTTCTTTTGACCAGAACTTTCACTGGCTGACCTCTTTTCCTAAAAGAGGTGGAGCATTTATTATCCATATTCAAGATGAATAGGATGCCCAACCTCAAATCTTGTTGTCTAGCTCATGATGAGCAAGATCATTTTTTGGCTATTTCAGCTTATGATCCCTTCTTTAGGGACCTGTTAACTTGTCACTTTCTGCTACTGTTGCATCCTTGTAAGTGTGGTCTATATTTTGGAATTCATGAGTCATAACCATGGTAAATTGCCCAGTTTACAACTTTTCCCCTGCCTAGAGTAAAGCAACTGCAGTGTCAAATTCTTGGAGGGATGACATATGTAGTGGGGATACTTTCATATGCAGTAAGTTATCCTAGGCACTGAAAAAGCCAAAACCTATTGGCTTTTGTGTTTATTGTTTTTCAAGCGTTGATTGTTTAAGCTACAAAAAGAATGTTGTTGAAGTAAGTGTTAGTTAACTTGTAAACTGCAAAGATAGAATGGAAAATATTATTTACTCTATAATCTACTTTCAATGGATTATATTTATATTATATATTACACATTTGTTTAAAGAAATTCAGCATATTGATAACAAAGAACATGATTTGCTAGCTCAAATTGCAGCTGAATGTGATGTGTTGAACCACATAGCTATTAGCTGTTGTGGTTGTGGATAGTAAAAGTGCGGTAGACATCTTATTTGTAGGTCTTAGTGTCGCTTTGGTGTTGTTCAAACCAGGGTTAGCTGAATCGACTTAAACCAACTTGTTCAGAGTAAACCAATTCAAAGTGCTCAAAATTGAGATGGTTTGGTGCAGGGGACGAACTACCTCGTACCAGTATAGCAAACTGTTTCGTACCAAACCAAACCATGCAGTTCAGCTCAATATAGTGGTGGATATTGGTGGGGGCCTCTCAGTCTATCCAATCAGTACGTCGTCAGTTTGGTATAGTATGCATTGTACCAAACTGTATCAGCGTGATACTGATACAATATCAGTACCTAGTACAACAGACTTTGATTCAAACAGGTGCTCTCTTCATACTGGTGATATGTTGCTGATCAGTGTTCCATTTATTAAAATCAAGTGACGACTTGGAAATAAGACATTACATAAATCTTACTTTACTTTATTTTGTTATTGTTTTGAATTAGATGGATGGGTTTTTGGCAATACAGAAAAATTTGTTGAAGATAGTAGATTGTGTTGGATATAAACGTTTTTTTCAGCCTGCATAATTACTAGGTTCTAGACAAACTTCTGCAACAATGATTGTTGCCTAAACGATTAACCCACAATTTCAAATTGCATTTCATATTTTTAGTTGTTGGGATACTGGCTGTAAAAGTATGTCCTTTAGTTCCTCTACTCTCAAAATCTTGACGCGACAATTGTCTATGCTTGCTCGAGGAAGGGGAACAATTGTAAATTTTGCAACTAGTAGGCGCTGTGAGGCTTGTGATATTTACAAATCTCATATAATAAGTGTCCTCTATAGCAAAAGAATAAGACAGGTGTAAAGGCTTATCTATTAGAATGAGAATAAGTTATATGATTGAACCAATATTTGCAAAGGTGATTATAGGGTTCAAAGTCTTGGTAGTATAGATTCCATGCTAGTAGGTAGCTGGTATAGTACAAATTAGTATCATATCGAGCAATACATTATAGAATCAGTACCATATCAAACCATACAGTATGGTTTCAGTACCATATCGAACTGTAGTATACCAAAAGAGAGTGGGTGTGTGTGTATTGAATTTTAAAATTATTAAGCTTTCTTTATTTAGTTTTGAGTAGAAAATATGGTAAAACTAACTAAGATTTATGAAATATCATGAAATCATGCCAAAATACAAAATTTGGCATGGTTTTTTTATCTAATTTCTTCCTATTTATGAGATATAACTGAAAAAGAAAATGGGAAGAGATAATTTGTGAAAATAGCTTGCAGAATGTTGGATTTGCCCACCTTGATCACCTTCCGCTTTTTCCCTGTTTCTTATTTCGTCCTTTCTTTCTCCTCTCGGATGCTGCTTATGGGTGAAATAAGGAAGAAAAGGGCTGTTGACCTTTTATCCTTCAATTATTGAGAGGGACAGGCTAATCGAACTTGTACTAGATGAAACTATTCAGAACCAAGTAGTTCTTGATGGTTAGCCTGTTAAGGACTGGTTTGCACCAGTTCAGGACCCCTTTAATGTCGAGACCACAAATTAGCTTCGTTTGGTATGGTAGGTACAGATGAAACCATGTGATTTGGTCCAATAAAGCAAACCTTGAGCGATTATCAGGTGCAACCCTCATTTCTAGTGTTGTTGGTTGTGGATATCTGATTAATTAATCCACATGCATGTTTAGGAATGATTGAAAAACCCAACCTATATTGGGGGGGGGGGGGGGGGATAGTAAAATGTTAGCCATGCATTCACATGGAAAGAGATATAAAAAAGATAATAACACTATGTAAGCAGCCTCATATCCTGATTGGAAAAGAAGGTGGAATATATGGCTAAGTGGTTACATTGATATGCTCCTGTAGTGTGTCAATTCTTTTGAAGGCTTAGAAATATTATGGTACTAAATTAGAAACCTAGTCATTAATTAGATTCATGATCAAATGGAATCATAGGATACATTTTAGGGGATGCATTTTAGGTGACAAATGTTTGCATGATGCCTGGGTTGATCATATGCCATGTTCTGCCACCTTTCATTACTCAGTTGTAATTGCCATGCTTTGAAGATGATTGCAGACCCAATAAGAAGATTATTATGCTTTGTTCTATAGGGCCTCAGAAGTATCCTTTGTTCTACATGTTCTTGAGAGAAAATAGCCAATAACTTAGTGTTTGTTTGAGTCACTGACTCTAATGCATTGGCCTCAACATCATCATGAAGATTGTAAGCATCTCTAGTACTTAACAAAGGTGTTATGAAGTTGTGGTAGTTATGATATCATGAGTATATAGATTATTGAGACCCTGTTTTCCTGTTACCTTGTTACTCTTATTCTTATTGGTATGTCCAAGACTATGCCTTTACAAAGGAGATTTAAAAAAAAAACTTTATCTTCATATGATCAAGTGCTTGGTATCTTGACAATTTCAATGATGACAACAAAGTTTTAATCCCAACTAGTAGGGGTTGGCTACATGAATCCTTTTTTTCCATTAAGATGCAAAGATTCTCTTGACAATTCCAAATCAAGGATATCCATTTATATATTTTTATTTTATTTTTTGTCTTTCTCAAGAGTCCGAATGGGGCATTCTTTTGCAACCAGTTTACAATAGCTCATACATGCATCGGTGTTTGGTAATGATGAAAGAAATCCAACATGTGTATGATATCTGGCCAAATGTTTGTACAACACAATTTGAGCATATAGATTGTTGAGACCTCTGTTTTCCTGTTACTTTATTACTCATATTCTTATTGGTATCCCCAAGACAATGCCTTCACAAAAGGAGATTAAAAAAAAAAAAAACTTTGCCTCCTTATGATCAAGTGGTTAGTCTCTTGACGATTCCAAAGTAAGGATATCCATTTATAATTTTATTTATTTTTTTGGTCTCTCAATGAATGAGCATATCTTTTCGCAACCAGTTTACAATAATTCATACCTGCATCAATATTATTGTGATAAAGAAAAGAGATCCAGCACGTGTATGATAACTGGCCAAATGGACGTATCACACAATTTGAGTACATGAGATCAATTTTAGGATTTTTGTTCATAAATGACCTTAAGGACTAGATCTTGTTTGGCAAACTTTTTTTAAGTAATCAACTTTTTTTACTTGTCGCAAACAAATTGTTCCTCTTCTTTTGTGCTACTTCACACTGCTTTTCAGGTGTTCTCTTACCTTTTACCAACATGTTCTACTTGATATGTTCTACTTGATTGTGCATGCATCATTCATTGACATTGTAGGCCCTCCTGATTATGCACAGTTTTGTTTTGTTCCCATAAGCTGAATTATCTTGACTGATGAGCCTTGTCCAATTTATATGGTATAGACTTCATATGGTTGAATGTGTTTAAGATTCTAGCTGAACTTTTTAAACTGAATTTGCATATATTCATTTGTTTAATAGAAATATTTGTCGATAATAGGAGCAACATTTACTGGTGTTGTCTCTCTTATGTATTTCAGACTAGTGTTGTTACAACCAGACGAGTGCTGGAAAGATTTGCTGTTCAGTATGTTTCACCAAGAATGGCATGGAAACTTCTTAAGGTACTTGGCTTACAAATCACAAAATCATAGTTTTTGACAAATTTTTGAAGTACTTTTGCATGCACTTCTAGTATCTTGCTGGATATGATGGTTTCCAAGCCTAAGACTCTCTTTAGGCTTTGTTTGGATCTTTGGAGGAGAAGGAAGGGGAGAGTAAAAAGAAGGAAAGGGGTGGAAGGGGAAGGAAGGAAATGAAGGGCTGTTCTTTCTCTCTTATTTGGAAAGAATGGAAGGAAAAAGAAAGGTAATATCAATAATCTTGTTTGGATGGAGGGGGGAGAAAAGAAGGGAAAGAGTTATGTGACAATTATATTCCTTTAGAATAAGAATGAATCGGAAGAATGGAAGAATGAAGAATAGAAAATAAAGGGGGATATTTTGGTCTTCCAAGAAAGTATGACTTAAACTTTTTTTCTTCCCCCAGCTTACCCTTCGATTTGGGGGTTAACAAATTTGAACCGGTTACTCCCATTTCCTTCCTCCTCTTTCTTTCACCCTCTTTCCAAATAAGGTAACTTATGACCTTTCTCCTTCTTTTCCTTTCTCCTCCTTTCCTTTCCCCTTCCCTCCATTCCCTTCCATCCAAACATACCCTTAAACCAAAGACTCTCTTTAAGCTAAATCCTTTCCAGCAATTGATCTATGGGTACAGAACTGATTCCTTCTAAGTTTGAAAATGAACTGCATGAACGGTGGTGATACTTTGTGTAATAAATTGCTCTTTTCATTAAAAATTCTTGGGAGAATTTGGATTATTTTTCTTATCTATTTCCATTGTGTTAGATTATTAACTTTGACAAAGAACTAGAAGATCTAGAATTGTCTTGCATGTGATGTGCAATTCAATGACTTGCAAATGAAAGAGGTCTAAACTGTTGCATCAATTGTTGTACTAGTTCAATGTGTTGTTCAGCAGGCAACTTTTGTTGGAAAGAGTTTCAGCATGCTCCACCTTTTATGCTTTAGAACATTTATCCATACTGCATTTAGTAGTTGTTTTGATGTGCAACCTGTTATGACATATGTATTCTGACTAACATTTGTTATCTAAGCGCATAGGTAAATTGTCTATATATAGGGCTGAGATACATGCATGGATTCTATTGTGTGTTCCTATATGTCACGGGTTAAGGTTCCTATTTATTTTGGGATATTCATGAATTCTTCAGAGATGCATGCATGCATACTCTTTGAATGCTAATATACTTGATGGGTTTCACTTACATGCAATGTTAACTTCCATTTAAAATTGTCAAAATTACATAAATGAGGAACCTTGATGGTACACAATACTCTAATATGTTGTATTATACCTTTTTCTTGGCTTCTTTTATTTTTCTTCTTTAATACTCTTTGAATTTTTCTTTAACTTTCTTTTTGAAACTATGAAACCAGGAGTGGAATTTCTGAAACCACCAAAATTGCTGAAACTCAAACTGTACAGACTTGATTAAAACTGCAACTAAGTTTTAAAAATCTTGCTCTCAAGGATGATTTCTGGTCACTTAATTTTTATGCATGGGTCTACATGGCACTAATAATTATGCTTGTTAACTCATTCTCATTATTGTATCTTGTTCTGATGTATTCCATGTCACCATCATTGTACTTCATGGCTTCTGCAACTAAGTTTTAAAAATCTTGCTCTCAAGGATGATTTCTGGTCACTTAATTTTTATGCATGGGTCTGCATGGCACTAATAATTATGTTTGTTAACTCATTCTCATATTTGTATCTTGTTCTGATGTATTCCATGTCACCATCATTGTACTTCATGGCTTCTACTTATAAGTCCTATGGCGTTTACCCTTGCTCATAACTTCATTCATTATCATGTGTCCACAAGTGCTATATTGGCTCATCCTATGAAGCTAACACCTTGACAATTCCTCAACTAGTCACTTAAGTTCTTTCAGTCCTATTAGCAGATCTATTTCATAGTCATTCCTTTTTATCAAGCTACTGTTGGAAGATGGCGCACCTTGAGTTTTAATTTAAGGGGGCTGAGAGAAAAAGTTGGTGTAACAGCCCTCAGTCACTCTATATACCTGCTACACTCGAATACTTGGTGTGCTTTCTTCATGCATATTCTTCATTATTGTGATTTGTTTATATAATGTACAACTAAATCTATGGTCGATATGTTCTTGCATTATAACCCCTGAATGTGTTATTTCACTTGAGTCCTTTATATCTATTTAAATGATGATCTATAGAAAGTTGATGTACATGTAAGTGCACATGGTTGCTCAATGCACCCTATATAACATGCTTGAAGCTTAGGGATGGCAAGGGGTAGGGTTTTGTGGTTGTTCTAACCAAATTAAATAATAAAAGGGTTTGGATGGTAAAAAATTGGATTCAGTTCATTTTTGGGGTTGAGATTCTAAAATCCGATTTAATCTAGGTCGAGTTTGGGTTTAGAAAACCAGGCACCTGAAAAATCCAATTTTATGAAGGTTATAACATTTAATAATATATGACTCATTTAAATGGAATGGTAGATTCAAACTCCTTACCTTAAAAGGAACTCCTTATCAATACATGATTCAATTTTATTTATGTTGTTGAGCTGATATAGAGATAATTCTTTTATGATAAAAAATGAGTTTATTTGAATTTTGGGTCGGGCTTATTTAGATTGGATAACCAGTTTGACCCAACCTGATTTTCATGACCAGTTTGGATATGGTTTGGTTGTGTTTAACAAACCGGTTCATTTACGGATGCTGGTTTAACCTTTTTGAAAAACCAGTTTTAAAGCCAGCTTCAATTTTCAGGTTTTAAAATCGGACATGGGTCTGGTTAGTGCAAAAAAAAACAGGGTAACCGACTCGTTGCCATTTGCTTCTTGTTATTATAAAATATCCAGCTTGAAACTGATGGATTGTAAAGAAACATTAATATTGTGAATTTTGGGTTTTTTGTCAGTTGCTTTTGTAGGTTGCCATGTTATATTTACTAGAGGGCATCCATGTCAACATTCTTTTTATGCAGATGAAGTTTCTTTCTAAGAAAATAATTTTTGTTCAACTATTTCTTTCCATTATTTGAATAATCAGATGTTATTCACCAGCCAATGGTTTCATTGTGATTTTCAGATGTTCCCAAGTCAGCCAAGCGCAAAGCTGAAAGAGGAATGCCAACTCTATTTTATATAGACGGTGTCAGCAGAACGACTTTCAGAGGTTAAACTTTTTTGTGATGGTATCTTTCATTTATAAGATATAGCTATTCTCACTATCTCTCATCCTCTTCCTTTTTCTGCATCAGGACATTTGCTAGGCGTAGCTGCATCATGGCTTGTTCAAATCCTGATTGAGATTTATAGATGCTTCATCCGTAAGTCCAACAATACTAATGAAGAGGCCGATACAAGTGAAAAATTCAGGCATTTCTTGAAAAAGGTGTATGGAACTAGTGTCAAATGTAGTGCATCATTAGTTTTTGCATCCATTGGTGCAGGAATAGGTGCCTTTTTTCATCCTTCAGTTGGTCAATGGATTGGTAAGTAAAAAGCTCATGCCTTTTGATACATATCTTTAGGTTACGGCCATTGATTGTTTCCCGAGAATGCTTCTTGTTCTTAATTATAAATCACAAGACAACTATATAATTTTCCAGAGAAAACTTGATATTCATCTGCCCAACTCTTCTATGATCAACACTTCCTACAATGCATTTGCTTCTTTCAGTTTTGAACTGATGGTAGTTAATAATGGAATCCAGAATCTTATATTCCAAAACTGATTTTAGGGAAGCATAGACTCCATCTCTTTCTTGATATCACCTGTTGATAAAGATCAGATAGACTCATAGACATTCTATCTATAATTCATATCAATAAATATATAATGCATGCGAATAACTATGCTAGAATGCAAAAGCATATTGTGGCATAGGCATGAGCGTCCACCAAATTGTGGCTTAAATTCTCTTCAAATTCACTGCCGATCACCTGACCACTCCTAAAAGAATATTGGTCATAGTGTTGCCAAGCAGTTTGCTCTTTTAGTAACTACATGGAAAAGAAAGTAAAAAGAGTTAGAGATAAATAAAAAATTATATAAAAGGAAGTGATAAAGAAAGATTTGAAATCTTTACATCTTATTGAAATGTAATTCAAAACTAAGCAAAATGAAGAAAAAGGATTCATATTAGCCAATCCTAATGAGTTTGGGTTTAAAGCTTTGTTGTTGTTGTTGTTGTTATTACAAGTTTCATTGATTCTTAATACTAGTTTAACTTTATTTGACTATATTGGGTTGTGCGCTCTCGTGAACTTGAACCGTTGAGTTTCTTTGTTTTGAATGAACAAATAATATTATTCAATGTTTTATGAGAAAATGTCATTTTACTCTATAATATGTCTTGCTACAGTAGATAGGTTATGAAAATAACTTCAAAAGCTTTTTTTTCTGCATTATGCTGTGTTTTCCTTTTTCAGATTATTCTGATTTAGTTTTTTTCTAGCATACACATATTTTGAACAGTCAACCCTCAAGCTACTTTTGGTTGACCTAATCATCTCCCCTAGATACCATTGAAGCAACAATTTTATATCAATCTTAAACATCCTTCTCTTTCCTCCTATGTTACTGGAACAATACTGATTATCACATTCTACCATGCCATCCTGGCTTGCCATCATCCAAAAATTACATATGGTCATCACTGCTAGAAATAATCTTCATGACTGGAGTAACTGATTGGCAATGCTTTCTGTGACCAATGGCCAGTTTAACCAGCGAGGATCTGGCTTTCATTTGGTTGGTTGGAGTCTTTAAATATTGTGATGACTGCTGATTCATCAGTGTCCAGTTTATGACATCCTTGCTGGTGTTGTCTGCCTTAATATTATTTTTGTTTACTTTATACCGTCGATTAAGCCTTCTGACCTATCCAATACTTAATACTGTGCTTCTGTGATGCCACAGGATGTGCTCTTGGGGATTTTGCAGGGCCTATCGTTGTTGTCGTTTGTTTTGAGAAGTTCCATATAGATATTTGAGCTCACAATAGTGATATCTGGCATTTTGCAAGTGCCTGGGGCCTCATACGGCCTTTTGCTGATTTGAAGCTTGAATATGCCATTAAATATCAGACACTTCTTTTCTTCAGTGGCAGACAAGTTAACAGCAGCTGTCTGGGAACTAAGTGTACCAGCCGGTAACTGTTTGCCCATCAGTTTTTTGTCATTCAAGCTCATATCTTTCTTAGTTTACAAAACACACATAAGGGACATTTGGACTGGATAAAGCTGTGTTTAGAAGAACAACCAGCTGTACGCAAATGTACTCTTGTTGAGCTACTGTTTATCATTTCTTGTTTAATTAATAAATGCACACTATGGATTTTTTGTTGTTTTCCTTCTCTTTCAAATTGCAGTTAAGGCATTCAGGTGTTCTACATCGTTTGTGGTCACAATCAGTGAATATACTTTTGCTATTTCATAGACTTTGAATTTGGAGCTCCTAATTTTTTAATGATTGCTCAAGTTGTTATAATAGAATAAGGCTACCACTCATTGTTTGCAAGAGAACACCCATTATCACCCAAGAAAATAATCTTGGGTTGTATTTTGAGGGAAAATAAGCTTGTATTTGCAGCATTCAGAATAATTACTTAAAAAGTTTGCTTGTAACTGCTACCTCCTTTTCCCCCTCCCCTCTTTTTCCCTGTGCAAAGAACCTCTTACAACAATCTACTGTCTGGTTGTATAGAGCATGGCCATGCTTAGCCGAAACTATGGCAACCACATTTAAGCTATGCCGGTGAGTTTGATTTCGGTGAATTTGAGGGATGGGAGAATGGCAAAAACCATGTTTACATTCAAATTAGAGTTCATTGATTCGAACTTTTTAACCAGCTTGGTAGCTTTGCTACCTTTAGCAAATTTGATTGGTGGCAAAGAGTATAAAGAGGAACTTTGGGTCTGAAGGCTTTCCTGATAGCTACAGGGCTTCGCTTACACCGGCATGGCCTTTGGCAAGAGGAGTCAAGTAGCAAAGTTAACAGCTTCTCATTGCAATTGCCAACCTCCCCCCACACCATTGTTAATACCTGCCAGTAAGCAAGGGAGATGATGCAATGGCAGAGCACATGTTACATTAGCTTTTGGTGATCTTCCAATAGTGCCTCTAGGGAGAGTGCAAGTAAACAGCAGAATCTTATGTGCTCAGCCTAAGGAGGTAATGTAGAAGTCACTGGAGTTGCAGGTTGCAAGAGAATAGTGGTTTCAGGAGTCATGAAAGTAGGCAGCTTGGACGGTAGAGATGAGTTCGGAGGCAGGCAAGCAACAGCAGCAATATATCTTTGCTGGGTTTTGAGCTCCTCCTTGATCCCTTCAGAGTGCAGACAAAATCTAAATTTTCTCATAGTAATTGTGCAGATATAGAGAAGACAAACATGTGCCTTTAAATGACTTTAAATTTATGATGTTCGACATGACTTTGTTAGATGGATCAAAGATCTTTATAATGGGCATACTTGTATATTTGAAAGCAATGCTTCTTCCATCGGTCATGAAAGAACATGCGTGAAAGAAAGTTATGAAGTATATCACCCAAGCTTATTAAACAATCTCCATTTCAACATTATCAAACTTGCCCATGTTTTGTTTCAACATAGCTCTAGATTTCGTGCTTCCTTAACCCCTGGCAACGAGAACATGAACATCCCTTAGCCCAAGGAACCTCCACGGTTTCCATGAAAGTGTCCACTAAGGTTTTCCAACTTGGCCTTACTATATTGGGAGGTTTTGTTTCCAAAAACCATGCTTAAACCTTGACCTGCTAGTCTTGGACTTCAGTTTTACTGTCTGTCTAGATTAAATAATAAAAGCTTTTCTCTCCAACAAGAAAAATTTTTGGTAAACAGCAATCATTAAAAAAGAAGCACTCCTTGTGTTTAACTTTGTGAAGAGGTTTTCTATGGTAGAGCGCTGTGAGCTTTTGGAGGGCTGCTGGTATTGCTCTGGCCTTTGCAGAGTGACAATGTTAGATTATCTACCGAGTCCACAGAAATGTGCCTTGGATATTGAAATCATCAACCACAGCATGCGGGCAACGCACGGATTGTCGGCAGGTGTCACCTCGATATGTGTGAAGGCCTCTGAAGAAAAGTTTGAACAGGCAACTGAATGTCCATCGCATGGTTTCAGCAATGGTGTAGGGTGCAAAGGCTTCACCTAATTGGTACAAGCAAACCATGGAGCTTGAGTAACATGTATTAGTTCTTGTTACCTGACATGAACTTCTTGTTTTGTTAAGAAATATGAAACCTGTTCTTCCTTTGAAGAAAAAGAAC
Source organism: Calamus simplicifolius (assembly GCA_900491605.1). Classification (NCBI taxonomy): domain Eukaryota; kingdom Viridiplantae; phylum Streptophyta; class Magnoliopsida; order Arecales; family Arecaceae; genus Calamus; species Calamus simplicifolius. The sequence continues at coordinate 570,892 of UESW01004576.1, read as the reverse complement.
TGCTGAATGTATACTGTCAGCAATATAATGATCTTTACACTCCATTATTCATACATGAGTCTCAAAATGCCTAACTGGTAATGCTTGTGGTATCATGACAAATTTTCCAAAGTGGTGCAAAAAAGTTCACATGCTTTATTAATGCAACAAATCTTTCTCCACTTTAAACCATCTAGAGAGTAGTTTGTATTTTCTATTTCCTTGAGAGGACCCATATAGCCAGGATAAAGAATTAATGGATATAAAAAATGAAGCCAGGAAATGAAATGTTGTGCAAGATGTCGTGAGGTATACATTGTTTTGATTTAAGAATTAATATGACCAATTAATTTCCTGCACTTTAACAATGGGATAACTTCTAATTTTACTATGATCAATGAATCAAGTCTCTTTCTGGAAGCTTTTGTTTTATCTAGTTAATTGATTTTTAAATCTGATCATAATGTATTTAACCATTTAAAGAAATTCCTATTTTACCAAATAAAATCTCTTCAAATGTCTAACCTGATATGAAGATAGATAAGGGGTGCTTGCACAAATTTTCTCCAAAAATGGAAGTTTTTGACTCTTTTTCAGTTAGCATCGAAACTTTGCCTTGAGGAGGAAACTGAGGCACTAACATGTGGAATTCAACAACAAAAATCCACTATGACAAGATTAGCTTGAAGAAGAAACTCTCTTTGGCATCTGCCATGCCAATCTTTGATGCATAGAGTAGCCTTTATGTTTTGCATAAACAATAGGAACCTGAAAATATATAGCACTTAATGCTCATGCAGTTTAGACTATAAAACCCCAGTTTAAAATCAGGTCATGATGTAATTGGAAACATAGAATTGCACTTTGCTGTGTTCATGCAGCAAAGCTTCTCAAAGTTTCAGTAAGTAGCACTTTAGATTTACTTCGAAGTGCAACTTATGATCAGATAAATGGTCCATCATATGTCTGGCTTTGACTTTTACTATATATATTTGCTTATATATTTGGTTTCCTTTGGAGAAGCCTTTTTTCAGATACATCTGAGTAATCTGAAATTATTTTCTGCTAGGTATTCTGCATGCAACATTATTTCTTGAAATGTCTGTGAATCTTCCATCATTTTTTGCCCCTAGATCTTCAAAATGTAGGGTTATAAGATAAATAATGTGTGAATCCTCTCTGATGTTTGAAGTGTCATGAGATAAGTTATTTGCAATTTAGGTACACCAAATTATGCGCAGCCACAACGAATCATTGCATGCATTTCAAATGTGTTTGAATCATATGCTAGTGTCTACTTGTCGATTTTAGGTCAGGCAACATGATCAAACCAACAACTCTCTTCTCATACAAAGGTTACTTATTAAATGAAAAAAAAAAATCTTAATACCTAACCTAACAAAATTCTATTAGTATTCAGACTAAGGGATCCATAACTAGAGTGATGACCTGCCAGCACGCGGAACGAATCTTGGCCTCTAGCATTAGAACATTACACCCTTCAAGTTGTTCAATAAAACAAAGTATCTGAGTCAGGTCTCTTCTTACCCAACAATAAACAAGGAGAAAGATGTCAGTGCATTTGGTGCTCATGCGCAAGCACCCCTCTATATATTTAGAAGCCTAAAGGGACAAGGTGCAACGTGTCTCTGTTTGATGAGTTTTGGTTTCTCTTCTCACCAAAAATGGATAATAGTGGAGATGGCCAACCTTGTTTCAGAAGCCATGACCTCAATGTTACTAGAGCCACAGCATGCACTACATCATTTGAGTGCATCAGTGGGCAAAATCACCTATTGCCCATAGCCAATGTAGGACGAATTATGAAGCAAGCTCTGCCACAGCATGCGAAGATATCCAAGCGAGCAAAGGAAACTATGCAGGAATGTGCAACTGAATTCATCAGCTTTGTCGTCGGGGAAGCCTCTGACCTATGCTGCAAGGAGAAGCGCAAGGCCATCAATGGGGACGACATTTGTTGTGCTATGAAGAAACTTGGCCTTGATGAGTATGCTAATGCCATGAATAGATATTTGTGTAGATACAGGGAGCATGAAGAGAAGGCAGCCTCTATGAAGCGCAAGAAGCCAGTTCAAATTGATGTTAGAAATGAGTTACCGATCTTTAGAAGCAATCAGTATGGAGACCGTTCTCCTTCCGAGAGTCCTCGCAGTGTTGCTAAGGAAAAGAAATTTTTCTGAAGAAAATTTTGGGATCTTGACTCAAGTTTAAACTGCATAATATATATATGCTATGGTGTTTTCTTTAAGTCTAGCTGTGCACTGCTGATCTTTTAGGTACTACCTTGTTCTGTCAATCTGCATTTCTTGTGTTGTACGTTGGTCCAATTTATTGTCTTCTAAATGGTTCCTAGTGTTTGAACATATCATTCTATGCCACTGGTGTAAGGTTCTTGTATCATTTTTTCTATGCTTAAGTTTTCGCATGTTGAAATATCCTATGAAGCATAAGGTTCTATCTGATTCTGGAATGAATGTATGGGGACTATGAGTTTTTTTTTTTTTTTTATTGATATAATTTATGTGGACCCATACTAATCTTGTTGACCTTGTTTTGTGGCTAATTTAAGCAGTTTCAATGGAAGAAAGTAATCATGGTTGACCATGAAACAAGATTCTGCTTCATACTTTCCATTTTACCTCAAAATAAAGTGTTTCTTCTTATACATAATGAAGGGTAAAACATAAATCAAAATCAATTGGTGATGTTTGGTATACTTAAAAATTTATGAATTCTGGATGATTCCTGTTTACCCTTATGGTCATGCTATGGCAGAACCAATAGAGCATCTGAAATTTCATTTACATAGCAAGGGAACCATTGGATTGGAGTCAAAAAGCTGGTCATTCTTCATCATAGGGGTTCTCACTGGTAAGTTAAATTTTTCTGCATTGGCTGTGGAACCTTAAATTGCAGTGAAGCACCACCTGCTAAAATCAAATTTAGATTTGTGTAATCTCAAGTTATTTTAAATCTTAGGAGTGTTTTAAACTGAATTCTATGGTATGATCTCTTGTAAAGAAGCTGTCAACTTTAAAACACTCAATCTATGCTGCTGAAATATAAATGAGAAGTCTTTACAATATCTAATGGATGACAATTAGAACCATGTGCAGTTACAAATATGAAAAATTCAACTAACCTATAGGGAATATTTGTTATTTTAAAATTTTAGGGTATTCTCTTTTAGCATAAAGATGTAGGAGGGACCACTCTTGAGTTCTGTGTTTTTAGGTGGAGCTGATAGTATGGATTCTTACATTGGGAGCTGATGCTGATTCCCTGCTTGGGTTACCACATGAACATTAGAAACAAATATATCAGTTCGTTCATTCGAGTTAAACAGCTTGCTGACAAATGTCAAGTTGGGAAATGAGAAGGCCTGACGAGTGCGACATGGCATGGAATTTCACTAATCGACAAAATCAACCTAACATGATTAGATTCGCACGCGAAGAGCTTATGCTTTACAGGCATGATGATCATCGAATCTGTCGCTGATGCCATCACTAGTATCACTGTGCAGCTTTCAAATTTTTGATAAGGATACAGAAATGTCCTCAAGCAAGTTATAGGTATTGCTCAAGTGCAAGCAAAGTTGACATATGATATACCGGGTTGTCTACAAGCAAATTACTGAAGTATCAGCCTAATCTTTGTGACTACTCAATGAAAAATAAAAAAAAAACCCATATTGAGATGGACTTCATGTAATCCTTCTTCGATTTTGAAAAAAGAAAGAAATACAACCTCGGATAATAACAGAAGCAAAAGAGAGATAGATAGCTTATAAATAATCTAAAAGTTCTAGGATGTGTGAATAATTTATTTGCAATTTGGATATCCACAGTCATTTTAGATCGGTTGGTAAAGACCTTTAAGCTCTAGCTTTAAATATAAAATAAATCAATGATATGCTTCCATGATTTTCCAATATGAATTCCAAGTCTTGAACCTCAAAGTCCCTGGTAACCTAGGTGTTCAGAAACTTTGGTCAGATTCATTTTTCAACAAGCAGACAACATCGCCAGACCATTATATTTGAGTTACTTTGAATATTCCAAGGCATTCTTACCCATGAGGAATTATAGAATTCTTTAAAAGCAAATTGTTGGGGTATCGAAGAGATCTTGCTGGGAACCTTTCAGCAAAAGAGGACACAACTTTAATGAGATTGGCTTGATGCAATTCGTCTGATACTTGGAGAAAAAACGAAGAGACTGAAGAAAGCATGGATAGATCTATAACTTGTGAACAACAAAGTTAATGAAACCTGAGAAAAAGTTTAGGAGTTCCAACATTTGATATCTAACTTCAAATATAATATCGATACTGCCAGCGAATTTTTATTATTCTCCAACATGAATTTGCTGATTGGAATTTTAAATCTCTTGTTACTTCTTTCTTAATAGATTCAATGAAGTCCCATTCATCAAGCAGTGCACATTATCACCAAATATTATAGCTCTGTGACTCAAAATCTTTCAAAATTATCGTTTGAGATGCCTCGCATTGTGAATAAAAAGTTAACTAATGAAAACACCTGCTGTGCATTGGAAGGACAAGGAGTTAATAAATATGAAACAAACCTTTTAATCTAATTCTTTGCAGACTAAATTCCATACTTCCATGTCAATGAAACCATATAAAACCAAGACCTGTAAACTCCTTACACTCATGCCAAATCAAGATGACCTAAAAGATTAAAATAAACCAGCTATTCTGGAAACAAATAAGTTAATCTAATCTCTAACATGCAAGCAATTAGTGCTAAATACTGAGTTCTTTTTTATTTAGGCCATGAACTCATGTTTTTCTGACAATAACTCCATCACTTGTATGACAACTTGCATTCCATCTTCGTCCTTAGTCGAAGCAGCTTGGGGGCATTTGATATGATTGTCCAAAGGCAGTGCATCTATTACTTAATTGTGGCCTTTGTCATTCTCTTATGGTGTATGAATCTTCGCAAATTGCATGGAAGTGCTCATAATAAGACTCTGCTCAAAGGTTTAGTTTGGGCTCTTCACATTCTAAAACCTAATCAGGATTCTCCATTCATGTTTGTAAGACATCTGCAGCAGAATGTTTCTCCATTGGTGCTCCTTGTGGACCAGACAATTTTGCCATATAACTCCTTATATGTTGTACTTTTCTTCGTGTTTTCTTTGTTAATTAGATATCTTAGTACTTCCGGCACACATAAGTTAGAATTTTAATGTGACAAATGATTAGGGGCACATCTATCTCACCCTGATAGCAACATTTACGGAATACGATGGTCCTCTTCCACAATTTCCATGCGATGTTATAGATCAAGAATATGTCCAGAATCTTAGGAAGATTGAAGAACATGTGTGTAACATGGCAGAAGTCACCAAGAAATCCTATCGAAGAAGCAGTACTAAGATATCACTCGGCATTAATGAGGTAAAAAAAAAAACATCAAACCATCTCAAAATCATTCAACAAGATTGCAGGTCAGCTCTTATATGTACATGTTTAAAAAAAAAGACACTACATTTTCACAACCTGTTGAGTCAACTTGTTCGTCATGTTACGTTAAAAACAAAATGTTTTGAATTTTAAAAATAATTTCTATCTAACTCGGGAGTTAACGGCTAATGGACCTTTCACGAAAATTACTGAAACCTCATGCCCTGTCAAGAAAAGAGCCTAAAGTCCTGAGTTTTTGAAAGCTCTACTAAGAAGAGCCTCCTTCTTATATATATATAATAATAATAATAATTTTTTATTTTATTTATTTAATAAGTATTTGAAAGAGCCATTGGATTGCACCTCCACACGATCATGCTCATGATAAAAAAATGAAACGAGCTCAAATAAAGAAATAAAAACTAGCTCTTAAGGTAGTGTTTAATACATCTCACTTCAAGTATGGTCCTTTAACTTTTTTTATTTTTATTTTTTATTTAATTTTTAACCTACTGTATTTAAATTTTTAATAATTGATAGGCACTTCCTCAAATAGCTAAGGTTTAGTTCTCCTTTCCTATAAATTGTTAGAAAGTTTTTACTTTCAGGTACTGTTGTAAATTAATTGATAGAAATAAAAATTATTCTAAAAAATAAAAGTATTTTTTTTTCTTTAAAAGCAAATTAAAAAAGCTTTTTTAGGAAAAATAGATTTTTACTGCTTTGAAATGCGTGAAAAGTATTAGAAAATAATTTTTGGGGGAAGCTTTTAATAAGGAAAAAAACTTTTGCTTTGGAAAATTATTATTAGTTAGTTTCTTTTTTTAAAAAGTGATATATAAAAATCTATTTTTAGGAAAAAAGTTTTCACTGCACTAAAATCCATGCATAACGAGTTTAAAAGTTTCAATATCACAAAGAATTATTCAAAAAAATTCTATTCAGAAAATATGAAATTTTTGGTGCTCCAAAATCTATGAAAAAATTGTGTTCTCTTTAAAATTTGTTGTTGCTTTAAAATTCATACAAATTCTTACAATTAATTTTCTAAGCTTTGATATTTGTCTTAAAAATAGAAAATTAAATATTTGAATTTTTTTACTACATCTTTAATAGTTATGCAATATTAAATTTAAAATTTAAAATTCAAATTTTAAAAAATCTTGAAAATTCAAAATTTGATATTTCAAATTTTTGAATTTGGATTCAAATTCAAAGTTAAATAAACTAAGTTAATTTTGCTAAGTTACTTTATTTATTGCATGCCATCTTTAGATTTAAATTATTAAATTTAAATCTCTGCATTTAAATTTCAAGTTCAAAATCTAGAACTTCAAGTTCAAAATCTAGAATTTTTTGAAAGCTATTAATTTAAAAGTTCAGAATTAATTAAGTAACCAATATTCTTATAAAATGGATTTAAATGAACTTATATAATCAAACCTAAAATAAATAAGATTTTCAGTAATACTGTTATTGAATCAAGAGATGTCACTCATTTTGAAAATGTATTTCCTTTTAAGAGCCAAGTTCCAAATCAAAGTCTCTTTTAATCTTTTCTTAGTTTCTTATTCTCTTAAATCTGAGTCATATAATGAGTCAAGAAAAAAAAATCTAATTATAAAGTGGACCTTTCAAACTAAAAAAAAGTTCAAGAATAAAGAAGAAAAAAAGACCTCGATGAAAGTCTCTTTACTTACCTAGTTAAGGGTGAACCTTTCTCTTTTTAGAGATGTCTTCATCTAACGCTCTTGTTTGAAAGAAAACTATCCTTTCATAGTATAATTTAATCCTTCAAATTCAAACCTGAAACTATAGTTGTCAGACTTGGTCCAAACATCAACCTGGCCAAGGGCTCGAGTCACTAACCGTCGAGTCATTGGTTGAACCATCGGTTCAATTATTTAATATAAAATATATTTATTAAAAAAATAGTTTTTAATAAAAAATTAAGGTCAATATGATAATAAACTTTAACGTCTAATGCCATAAAAAAAACTTTAAATTATAATCATACAAATACATTAAACTAATAATTCAAAAGTAATATATATAACAATCTTTTAAAATTTAAATATAAAAAAAACAAACTTGAAATCTACTAGCACCTACATGAAAGAATTAAAATAAGAGTCATCAAGAGGTGTAAAATTTGGGTTAAAACTCAAAACTCATTTGAGTCTCTTGAGTATGCATCGTAGGCTCTGAATCTTTTCACTATCAATGTTTTGACCTTCATCTCCACCACTGCCACTAGCACCATTATTTTCACCATAAGCATTATTTTTATCACTATCACGATGACCTCCACCATTAGAACCACAACCATTATCGCTATCACCACTTTCATCATTATCGTAATCATCCAAATTCAATAATCCTACAAATTAATATAGTATGATAAGGATAAAAACTGAATTTAATATAAATAACATAAATTTTTAAAAATATAATTACCATCATTATTTGGAGTATTTTGAATTGCACATGATGTCAATTCATGATGAAATATATTTATTCATAAGCTGCTAAAGTTGATATGTCTTCTACTAACATCCATTCGGCATTTTCACCATATGCTTCAAGGTCAATAGGATCATAATTTCGACCCTTGATATGATTCCTACACAATATCCAAACTCATAATTCATAATTTAAATAGCATAAAATGTAACAAAAGTTATATCAATTGAAATCATTACCTTTGCTGCAATCTTAAGTTGTAATGAACATAAATAAGGTCATCAACTTTTGATGCTCCAATCTATTTCGCTTTTTAGATTGGATATGCTTAAAAATGCTCCAATTTTGTTCGCATTCATATGCACTAGACGTTTGACTCAAAATGCGGATGGCTAACTTTTGCAAATTTGGAGCACAACTTCCTTAAGTGATCCACGATTCATCTACATGCATTAACACATTCATTACATAAAAATATAATAACAAACAAATGTATAGTTAAAAAAATGGATATACCTTGAGGCAAAAGGTTACGATCATTAATTGCAATCTTTCAACTAAAGTCATGAATAACATCCCCAAATAGCTTCATTTTACTTGTAAGTTTGCTTTATAAAGATGGATCATCATGTCCATATCTCTCAATCACATTTAAATGTCCAAAAATAGTAAAATGGTGTTTGTCCATCATCGATACATCATACTGAAAATAAGGATTCAAGTAAAATCATGCTGCATGTAGTCTTCTATGCAACTGTGTATCCCATCTGAACTGTAGGATATCTAGAAATGATTGAACTACATTCTTTTTTCTTTGAAATTTTCTTTTCATAACATCACTAGCATAATGGATAGCTTCATATAGATAACCCATTGCAGGCCTATCATCACTATCAACAGGCCTTAATACCCGAACAAGTGGTTCAGTGAGTTACACAATCATTGAACCTCACTCTAGAAGGTTGAATCTAAGTTATCTTTAACAAATTTTTTTTCTTTGCTATCTTTGGCATAGACTGAAGTCATCCATTCATTGGATGTTACCATCCGCATAAGTTTATCTTTGTTTGCCAATAAACTTTGTAAGGCAATAAAATTTGTGGCAAACCGTGTTGAAGCTGGCCTAAGTATTTCTCTACCTCCAGTAAACTGTCTCATCAAATATACAGGATAATAATGATTGTACATATATTTAGTTATCCTAGATGCATGATTGATGAGGACATCAGTTCGGACCAGAGTTTGGGTCAGTCAAACCAGTCCTTGGATGTTCCTGTACCAGCATCCCAGAGTCAGCAGGCCACGTCAAGGAAGACCACACCAGATAATCTACGAAGGTCCAAGAGGTTGCAGAACAAACGGGCTTGAAATTTTATGTGTCGGACTGGGCCCAAACTTGGCTGGTCACATGGAAACGGACTGCTGATTCAAAGTCATGCCGTTGGCATGAGCTGCTGTGGATTTTGGCCATCCGGGCTCGTCTGATAGGAGTTTTGGGCCTGTTTTCGTTTTAATGGCATAGTTGTAATTTTTAACAAAACTTATGATGTTAGGGTTTTATCTCTTTTATTTAGGTTGGTTTTGGGCGGCCGTCAAGGCAGAGAAGAAAGACGCTGTTTTAGATTTCCTTTTTTTTTTCTCTTGAATGGAGATGAATGTTTTCTTTTTTCTGATTCAAAACAATTGAATTGAAAATTCAATTGCTCTTCCTTTAAATTTCGGATTGTGAGTGATCAAAATTCGAAATTTTCCCCTTTTCTTGTCAAGATTCGAACCAAACCTGGACGAATTCTTTTCTCGCAGATTAGATCGTTCTTGAGTTGCAGGCGTTTTGAATATCGCCCTGCATCAACTTGGTATCAGAGCCTTGATCCATTCCTTCCATTACCGCCTTGATCCATTCCTTCCATTACCGCCTTGATCCATTCCTTCCAAACCCAAATATCAACCCTAACCGAAATTTGATCCAATGGAGCAGAAGAACAACGATCAATCCCTGAGAGACGCCGTGAGAGATGCTATGCAAGACGCCATGCGAGACCAGCACCAGGTGATGCAACAGATGATGCAAACCATGCAGGCGATGATGGCGCGGCTGGAGGTGCAGAATCGTGCCCAACCCCTTCGAGTGGAGGAGCGTGATGAAATTGATGGAGGTAGGGAGAGGGGTTTCGAAAATCTGGAGGCACCACCAATTCGAAGAGGGCAACAGAGGCCTGATGTTGGACTTCCAAGGTATGTCGATCAACCTCCCTATTTCGAAAATCAGAATCGGTGGGAAGCAGGCTTCAGGGTCGAAATTCCAGAGTTTAAAGGAGAATTAACCCAGACGAGTATGTAGATTGGACCCTTCAGGTCGATGATGTTTTTCGTCTGAAGGAGGTGCCCTTAGACAAGCAGGTACCGCTTGTCACAATTCGATTCAGAGATAGGGCTGCTGCTTGGTGGCATGCGCAGCACTATCGTAGATATATGGATGGGAGACCTCCATTAGCGTCATGGGCAGCGCTAAAGCAGGAGATGAACAGGGAGTTTTTGCCTCCGAACCATGAGCAGATTTTGTATTCGAAGTTGCATGGTTTGACGCAAGGTAGTCGGAGCGTCGAGGAGTACACAACTGAATTTTATCGATTGGTTGCACGAAATCGGTTGATTGAGGCTGAACCGAGATTGATAGCCATGTATCTTCATGGCTTGCGGCTGCCAATCCAAGATGCACTGGCTGTGCATCGAATTGATAGCGTAGGAGATGCGCATATGAGGGCTCAGGCAGTGGAAAAGAGCTTGATGAGAAACAGGGGGTTTCAGAGCAGAGGGGGTTTTACTACGGGCCAGAGTTCAGGGCAGAATTCAGGGGGCAAATTTATGCCTCCAGTAGCGAGGCCGCAGGCATCAGTACCTCCAAGACCAACAGGGTCGAATGGAACCTCAGGTTCTCAGGCGAGAGTGGGCAGCAACAGGGCTAACATTCGGTGCCATCGGTGTCAGAATTTGGGGCACTATGCCAATGAATGCCCCAAGGCGCGAGCTCAGTTGTATATGGAGGATTATATGGAGGACGAAAATGGAGGAGAGTTCCCTGAGGATGAGGAATTTAATGATGAGCTGTGTGTTATTGATCCGGACCATATTCAAGGGGAGAGCTTGGTGATACGAAGAATGTGTCTGGCGCCGAGATCAGATGAAGATTGGCGTCGGCATGACATCTTCACAACGAAATGTTTTGTGGCTGGCAAAACATGTCGTGTTATCATAGACTCCGGCAGTTGGGAGAATGTGATAGCAGAGGAGGCTGTGAAGAAGCTGGGGTTGCAGACAGACCCTCACCCACATCCATATAAGCTCGGTTGGGTGAACCGAAATGCAGACATTCAGGTCAGCCGAAGGTGTAAGTTGTCACTGTGTTTTGGTCCTCATTTCGAGACAACTATTGAGGCGGATGTTGTTCCAATGGATGCTACTCACATCATACTGGGGCGTCCGTGGCAGTTTGATAACAGGGCAGTGTACAACGGGTACACCCACAGTTATATGCTGCGTCCAGATGGGAGGAAAGTTATTTTGAAGCCGCTTCAGGAAGTGAGTGGACAGAATACAGTAATTTGTTTACCAAGCACAGAATTCGATGCGAGTTTGGATGGAGAGGATGTTTGTTTTGCTTTGGTGAGCAAGTCAGGAGACTTCGGCGTGGAAGAGGAGCAAAGGCCAAATATGATTCCTGAGGAGTTGGTGTCTATCTTGGAGGAATTCCGAGATGTTGTATCAAAGGAGCTACCGGCTGGATTACCACCTCTCCGAGATATTCAGCACGGCATTGACCTTATTCCGGGCTCAGTGTTGCCGAATAAGGCTCATTATCGGATGACACCGCAGCAGCATGAGGAATTGAGGAGGCAGGTCCAAGAACTTTTGGACAAGGGGTTCGTACGGGAGAGCATTAGCCCGTGCGCGGTGCCAGCCCTTTTGGTACCGAAGAAGGATGGTACGTGGCGCATGTGTGTCGACAGCCGCGCGGTTAACAAAATTACTGTGAAGTACAGGTTCCCGATACCGAGGTTGGACGACATGCTTGATCAGTTGAGTGGTGCTAAGGTCTTCACGAAGATTGATTTGAAGAGTGGGTACCATCAGATAAGGATGAAGCCTGGAGACGAATGGAAGACAGCCTTCAAGACTAAGGAAGGGCTGTATGAATGGTTGGTAATGCCATTCGGGTTGTCCAACGCGCCGAGCACGTTCATGCGCGTAATGAACCAGGTTTTACGTCCATTTCTTAGCTCATTTGTGGTTGTCTACTTTGATGATATTTTGATATACAGCAGGACAGCCGAAGAGCATGTGGGCCATGTGGCACAGGTTTTGTCAGTGTTACGTGAGAACCAGTTAGTTGCTAACCCAGAGAAGTGCATTTGGATGGTTGGGAGACTGATTTTTCTGGGGTACGTTGTGACTGGAGAGGGGATTCTCCCAGATAGGAATAAGGTGCATGCAATTGTGGAATGGCCAGTACCTTCAACCTTGACAGAATTGAGATCCTTTTTGGGTCTTGCAGGGTTTTATCGCAGGTTTGTCAAGGGGTACAGTGAGCTGGCTGCACCTTTAACGGAATTGTTGAAGGGAGCCAGATTCGGGTGGAATGATGCCGCACAGGAGGCATTTGATGGGCTGAAAGTCAGATTGACCGAAGCTCCTTTATTGGGTCTTCCTGATTTTGATAGAGTTTTTGAGGTGGATTGTGATGCTTCGAAGACTGGAATTGGGGCAGTGCTTAACCAGGAAGGAAGACCAGTCGCATACTTCAGTGAGAAGCTGGGAGGAGCTAAACTGGCTTATTCGGTTTATGATCTGGAATTGTACGCCATTGTGAGATCCTTGCAGCATTGGCGCCACTACTTGATTCAGCGGGAGTTTGTACTGTATTCAGACCATCAGGCGCTGAAGTTCTTACAGGGTCAGCATAAACTGAGTTCAAGGCATGCGAAGTGGGTGAGTGCCTTGCAGGAATACACTTTCAGCATCAAGCACAAGTCTGGTACGTTGAATAGAGTGGCTGATGCTTTGAGTAGGCGGAGCTTGTTGATTGGCGCTATGCATGTGTACACTCTCGGCTTTGAGAGTGTAAGGGAGGACATTCGTGTGGATGAGCACTTCAAGGAGATTTTGGCCAAAATTGAGGCGGGGGAGCGAACTGATTTCGTTCTCCATGATGGATATTTGTTTCGAGGTAACTGCTTATGTGTTCCTGATACGTCTCTTCGTGTGTTGATCATCCAGGAACTGCATAACCAGGGTCACTTCGGAAGGGATAAAACAGCCTGGTTGATTCGGCAGCGGTTTTATTGGCCTGGTCTTGACCGAGATGTCAAGGCTTTTGTGAAGAGGTGCAGGTTGTGTCAAGAGTCGAAGGGGACAGACACGAACCAAGGTATGTACACGCCTTTACCTATCCCAGAGGCACCATGGCGAGATGTTTCTATGGACTTTGTTGTAGGATTGCCGCGGACAGCAAGGGGACTGGATTCGATTATGGTGATTGTGGATCGGTTCAGTAAGGTGGCGTGTTTCTTGCCATGCAAAACCACTTTTGATGCGTCAAAGGTTGCTGACTTATATTTTGCTTCAGTGGTTCGGCATTTTGGTATACCGGCATCCATAGTGTCAGACAGGGACAGCAAGTTTATGGGACACTTCTGGCGAGAGCTGTGGAAGAAGTTGGGCACAAAGTTGAAATTCAGCAGTCCTTATCATCCTCAGACGGATGGACAGACTGAAGTTGTCAACCGTAGCTTGGGTAATCTGTTGCGGGCAAATGTGCATGAATTCAGGAGCTGGGATTTGTGTTTGCCGAAGATTGAGTTTGAGTTCAACTCTTCAGTGAACCGTTCTACAGGGTTTGCTCCGTTTCAGATACTGTTTGGGTTCTTGCCAAGAGGTCCTTTGGATGTTCTGCCAGTTGAGTCGCCAGAGAAGGTGAGTCAGAAGGTCGAAGATAGAGTGTCTGACTTGCAGGAGATACATGCGACTGTTAGAGCCAAATTGGAGCAGACTTACGCCAAATACAAGGCGAAAGCTGATCAGCAGCGTCGGCAACAGTCCTTTGAAGTGGGCGATTTGGTATGGGTTTACTTACCGAGGGAGCGGTATCCACAGGGAGCTTTAACGAAGCTCAAGCCGAAGAAGATAGGTCCATGCCAGGTATTGGAGAAATTTGGTGACAATGCCTATCGGGTTGAGTTACCAGATGATGTCTTCATTTCGGATGTGTTCAACATTCGGCATCTGACCCCTTATGCAGGAGAGAATTCGAGCTTGAGGTCAAGCTTTTCAGAGGAAGGGGAGAGTGATGAGGACATCAGTTCGGACCAGAGTTCGGGTCAGTCGAACCAGTCCTTGGATGTTCCTGTACCAGCATCCCAGAGTCAGCAGGCCACGTCAGGGAAGACCACACCAGATAATCTACGAAGGTCCAAGAGGTTGCAGAACAAACGGGCTTGAAATTTCATGTGTCGGACTGGGCCCAAACTTGGCTGGTCACATGGAAACGGACTGCTGATTCAAAGTCATGCCGTTGGCGATGAGCTGCTGTGGATTTTGGCCATCCGGGCTCGTCTGATAGGAGTTTTGGGCCTGTTTTCGTTTTAATGGCATAGTTGTAATTTTTAACAAAACTTATGATGTTAGGGTTTTATCTCTTTTATTTAGGTTGGTTTTGGGCGGCCGTCAAGGCAGAGAAGAAAGACGCTGTTTTAGATTTCCTTTTTTTTTTTCTCTTGAATGGAGATGAATGTTTTCTTTTTTCTGATTCAAAACAATTGAATTGAAAATTCAATTGCTCTTCCTTTAAATTTCGGATTGTGAGTGATCAAAATTCGAAATTTTCCCCTTTTCTTATCAAGATTCAAACCAAACCTGGAAGAATTCTTTTCTCGCAGATTAGATCATTCTTGAGTTGCAGGCGTTTTGAATATCGCCCTGCATCAACTGCATCAATGATCCATAGCAAAACTTATCAATGGTAATTTTTCAATATCAAATAGCATGAGGTTAATACAGTGAGCAGCACAAGAGGCCAAAATAAAGTTGAAAACTCATACTCTAACAATCTACCAGCAGTCACATAATTCAAAGCATTATCAGTGACTATATGCATAACATTCTTCTTCCCAACAAACAAAACAACTTCTTTAAGCAATTTGAACAATGTTTCAGCATTCTTAGCAACATGTGATGCATCAACATACTTTAAAAAAATAGTACCTCTTAGGCAATACATCAAAAAATTAATTAATGTCCTTCTTTTCTGATCTGTCAACCCGTCCGCCATAATTGTCCACCCTATTTTTTTTTTTAAAGTAGCCCGAAAGCTCTACACAAATTCTTTCACCTCATCAATAGTCTTACCCAACAAATAAATAGAATGATAGTTTTGTCCCTTATACCCTGGAGCCATACGAGCAATAGCATCAATAGCAAGTTAATAGTATATGGATTTCGTAGCATTAAAAGAAATGCATGCATCAATCATCTATTTAGCAATAGCCAAATCATAACGTTCAATAGCATCTTTGTTTCGCAGAACACTTTTCAAAGTAGGTTATGCTCCTGAAGTAGTCCTAGGTATAAAATAACTTACAATATTTGCATATTTTTTCCTTTATTTTCATTATCTATCATCCTTTTTTCTCTTAATTCAACCACATCATCATCCTCTATATGTATATGGCCCTATATGCTTCATCTTCATGCACCCTATATGTAGGACTAAATGGGTTCATCTCATCATGTATTTCCTTCAATTTCTTTTTCTTTTATGTAGTACTCTTTAAGTTTTGTATCATTTAATATTGAACATTAGCATTAACTTTCTTACACCCATCCACCTCTCCTTCCCTTCTAAATGTTGTTTAACTTGATGAATGCCCCCTCCAACAAATACTTTATTACAAAACAAGCATACTAACTTTACTTTTTTTCATATTTCCACTCAATTTAGAAGCTTCTCTACAATAAGCCCATGCATGATCCATTCTCCCTCTAACACCACTAGACTCAGTAGAATCTATTCTAATAGAATCACATGTTGATGGAGTTGTAGCATTTTCATTTTCAGCCATCACTACAAATATCAAATATGCAGAATTTATTAACAAGATAATCACAACATATACTCAAATATGCATAATTATACTCATCAACAATCCATCAATAATTTAAACATTATAGTATTATACAATCTATAATAAACCAAACTCATTCACCATTTATTCAATCCATCACTATTCAAATATCAAACATTATACAATCCATAATAAACTAAACTAATTTATGTATACTCATATTAAGTTCAATTTTTAACCATGTTGAAGCAAGTAAAACTCAGCTCTTGAAGATCTCTATTACGTGGTACTGTTCTACTACTAATGTTGTTACAAAAAAAAATTAAAATAAAAAACTAAACTTAATCAGAATGACAGAACATGTATGAGAGTGCACGAAAGAATGATTTTAAAAAAATTCTATTGATTAAAGGAGCGAGCATGAAAAAGAAGCACACATTCAATTTTCTCCTGACATTAAAAATAATGTAAAGAATAATATCAAAGTATCACTATACTCAATCTTCCACGACAGCATGGTGCATGACAATCACAATTCACAAGAGATGTTTGCATCAAACAAAAGACATTTAATTTTACAATACCTTTAACCAAGAAAAAAGAGGGGAAAAAAATGAAACAATGATTTATTTCAATCTAGTAATATATTTTAAGTCCTCATTGTATGTGGCATGCACAACCTAAAACTTGCAATGAAATAGTTACAATAGCTAAAGCAAAAATTGATGCTACCATAACAAACCTTAACATATAAGCTTAACATAATCCACAGACTGATTCAATAATCTTATCACCTATGAAATTATGATAACGAAGATACCTGATGTTCTAAATGTTTATCAACTTCTTTTCCTTGATCTACTTTGCTCTTTCTAGTAGGTGTTATATATTTTTTGATCCATAGATTAAATATGTCTGGAGTTACCTTTCTTTCCCCTGGTGGGATTAGAGGTTGTTTCTATCTATGATTTATAGCTATATGTATTTCTTTTATTGCATGCCCAAAAATTCATCAGAAAACCTCATGGGCTTTCAACCCAGGCAAAGCCTCTAAATTATTCAAGCTTGAATCGATTTAGTGTCAATTTCCTTGATAGCACACAAAAAAGTGGGGCTATGGGAAAGAGAATAGACCAGGAAGAGGGATGCATCGAGGAGCCTACCATATTTGGGAAGCTTGCAAGACCGGCAATAGATTACCCCTTCAACAGCAATGGGAAGTCTTACTGGGGGAAGGTGGAAGGGTGGCTTAATAAAATGGGTTGGTGGTGTTGGCGTTGGTGGTTCCCTGACTGAGTTCTTTGCCTTGACACCCCTTGCTGATAAGGAGATCAGGAAGAGCAAAAGGACTAGCTGAAAGCCTGAAACACTATGCCCCTTGCTTGAGCCATTCTGAGAAGGTCATAACTCGAAATTCAGAAGTCAAAAGGGACAAAGGCCAGAAAATTTGAAACGGGATTAATAAACCCATGACCCCATCTGATTCAGGTTGGGTTAACCAGTTCATAGATGAACCAAACAGTTTGACCGGATTATTCTGGATGTCTTATACCAATTTTATGTTAGATCCGAACCGGCTTGGCCTCTAGATCCGGCTCCAACTGGTTCAACCAGCTAGTTTAGTCCGGTTCTAACAACTATGCCTGAAACTTATCTAATCTACCCTCTAATAGCAAACCTTTATGATGTAAATGAGTATTAAAGAAGAAGCTTAGACTTTGTGGATCAATAGAAAATTATAAGATTAGATTAATAGCCAAAGAGTATAACCAAATAAAAAGATTGAATTTCTCTAATACCTATTCTTCAATAGCCAGAACAACAATACTAAATCTCTTCTTGCTTCTTCCATTCATAAGTTGATCATTCATCTAATAGATGTGAAGACTACGTTTCTTAATTGAGATATCGAGGAGGATATCTATATGAAATAGCCTGAAAGTTTTATTGTAAAAGAATAAGAAAATAAGGTTTGTAAACTTGTTAAATTTCTATATGATCTTAATAAGATTCGAAATAATGGGATAAGAAATTTGATCAGAACATTTTTTCTTTCAAAAATAATGGCATGAGAAACATTTCTTAATGTACTATTTAAGAAATAATATGGCTACTCTTATATTTTATTTATTACTTGCTTAGCAAGAAATGAGGGGGTTGATCAATCTAATATTATGATTATCTAATATTCAAATTCTTAGAGAAGCACAGCTTACAAGTTAAATCCATAATTTTATTTATTATATGGATGGCATGACAATTAGAACCATGCCAAATTTTTGTTAGGTTAACTTTTTATTTCATAATATTCTTCTAACTTCTGTAGTATATTAACATTATTCAGCGAGCAAAGCATACATAATAATAAGCAGCGAGCAAATCCAGACTTCAACTAACTTGTCTAGAAATAATATGGTTGGTTGAAGTCATCATAGAGGATGATGGCAGACACCAGTTCATTTAATTTTGAGAAATCCTTTAAGTTTGGGCATATTACAAAGCCAATAAAGTTAAGAAAATTTTATTGCTACTCTAAACAAACTTTTGGTTTTGCTGCAATTTATTGAGTCACAGTTGATGGGCATGTATGCAAATGCTACTAAAAAACTATCCTAAGTACCCATTGTTGGACATATAATATAAGTAATTATTGAGTATTTAAAAAAATAAACTCACTTAAATATAAATTCTACTTTTAAGTAGTGTAAGATTCTATGATTCTTGATGGATAAATATTGATTTTTGTCTCGCTTTATGTTTCTCTCTGTTGGCCCAGATGGCAACCCAAGAGGGGGAAGGGGTGAATTGGATTCTTTAAAAATTTTAAACAAATTTAAACAAGTAATGCTAATGTACTGTGAATGAAGAAGTGTAAGTACAGTGAGATAAAATCCAAGCAAAGTTTAGCAAATAAAGAAGAGAGAAAGAAGTTAAGCATGGCAAATACACAGATTTTATAGTGGTTCGGTATCAACTACACCTACGTCCACTCCTAAGGATCTCTTAGGCCACACTATAATCTCTCTAATTACAGTAGGGTTGTTTTATAAGCTCACAACTCAAACTTATTGTTTTACCTTAGGATCACAACAAACCTAGCTGGTTTTTACAGGATCATCAGCACAAAATCTTTCACAAGCCTCCTAGCTTGTGCAAGATCAAACAACCCCTTTGATTCAATCCCCTGATTGAATCAACTAACCAAAGTAATAAGAGTTTAATTACTGTTGGCCCTAGATTGATTTTGATGATTACAAAACAATTAAGTAAGGACTAATTTTATTTGTTGTGGAGACTAAGATTAATGCAGGAAAGTACATGTGCCTTATAATGAGCTTCATCAAGCAAAATTTTATGAATGAAAGCTTCCAGCCGGTTAGCCTTGAATTTAGTTAACTTGGGATGTTTCCCAGCTAGCTATGTTGCCTCTTAAGTTAGCTATTTTAGTTTGGTTTTGTGCATAGCTGAACCATGCATGAAAATTGTTAACTATGGAGCTAGCTTGTTCCCTCTCTTAGCTAGCTTGATTGCTTTTTTAGTTAACTATTTTTCTCATGCTTTATGCCTAGCCGAACCATGCTTGAAATAAGTTAACTTGGGAGCTAGCTTATTTCCTCTCTTAGCTAGCTTGTTTCCCTTGTTAGCTAGATACTCTTTCTCATGCTGTAAGCCTAGCCGAACCATGCTTGAAATAAGTTAACTTGGGAGCTAGCTTATTTCTTCTCTTAGCTAGCTTGATTACCTTTTTAGTTAACTATTTTTCTCATGCTTTATACCTGGCCGAATTCATGATGAAAATGGTTAGCTTGGGAGCTAGCTTATTTCCTCTCTTAGCTAGCTTGTTTCCCTTGTTAGCTAGCTACTTTTTCTCATGCTGTAAGCCTGGCCAATTCATGATAAAAATAGTTAGCTATGGAGCTAGCTTCTTTCCTTCCTTAGCTAGCTTGTTTGCTCTATTAGTTAACTACTTTTCTTGCTTTGTGCTTGACCGGTTCATGCTTAAAAATAGTTAGCTATGGAGCTAGCTTCTTTCCTCTCTAAGCTAGCTTGTTTGCCTTGTTAGCTAGCTACTTTTTCCTTGCTATAAGCTTGATCGAACCATGTTTAAATCTGGTTAACTGAGGAGCTAGCTTGTTGCCTTTCTGAGCTAACTAATTTGCTTTGTAAGCTAACTACTTTTTGGGCAGATTTTTCTTGGCCGTGTGAATTCAAGAATGAGTTAGCTAAGAAGCTAACTACTTTATGGCTGATCATCCCTCAAGCCGTGTGGTATTTGTATCTAGCTAACTAAAACTTATTTTCAACTAGCTTGTGGACTCAAGCCTCTCCTTCATGACCATGAGCTGTTTGGATCTAGTTAACTGAAGCTAAGCTTCAGCTAACTAATGGGCTGCAGAACTCTCTCTTTGACTGTGTGGATTTCAAATGAGCTAACTGAAATTAGCATTCAGCTAGCTATTCTTCTACATGGCCGGTCACTCTTTTGAAGTAGTTAACTGGGAATTTCTTCCAGCCAAATACTGATATTCATTGCAAGCCTTAGGCGTGTTCTCTCTCTCTTCCTTAATTCTATTTTCAGCTAAACTGACTATTGATCTCTTGGATTATGGCAGAAATCTTCCTTCCTCAAATAGATTCAATGCATTCAATGCTCAAGAAAAATATTTTACAATGCTGAGATTAGAAGAAGAAAAAGAGGATGAAAAAGAGGAAGAAATTCAAGAAAGGAAGAGCTTTTATTTCATATTTTCTGAGTTATTGAAAGCAAGTTTCTATGTATTGAAGTTGAGAAATCTTAAAGATCATTCACTGCTCAACTGTCCAAATCTATTAAAGCCTCTAAGCATTCAAAGCTTCAGCTACCTCAGAGATCTTCATTTATTGCTGAAGATTTACTGTGAAAATTGTAAAGAATTATTTTGAATATTTGCTCAATTTAGGAGCTGTTTGTTCTTAAATATTCTGAACATATTTCTTGTAAAAGGGTTAGATTTAACCCTTAGTTATTGTTTGGCTTCCTTATGCCGTAAACAAGAGGACTAGCCAGGTAAGGCTAGGGGTTTGGCTTCCTTGTGCCGTGAAACAAGAGGACTAGCCGGGAAGGCTAGGGGTTGTAATCGTTGTGATACGATCGAAGTAAAAATTTTTAAAGTATTTTTGGGAGTGGACATAGGTGCTGGGTTAGCACTAAACCACTATAAAAATCCTTGTGTTTGATTGTTTGCCTTGTCTCTGAGATATTGTTGTGTGCACTTCACTACACCACTGCCAATTAAATTTTGATTAGTGATAAGCACATAACTGCGCAATTAATTTTTAAATACCCAATTCACCCCCCTCTTGGGTTGCTACATCTGGGCAACAAGTGGTATTAGAGCAGCGTACTCTTGATTTCTACAGCTTTAAATAGCTTGGAGCCAAAGATCAGTAGTAATCCAAATGGGATCTATGTTGACTAAGATAATCAACTAATAGACCACCTTTGTTCAATGGAATAAATTACACATATTGGAAAGCACGTATGAAAATTTTCATTCAAGCACTTGATTATGATTTATAGGGAATCATAATTAATGGGCCACACACACCCACCATCAAGATTGATAATCTTGATATCCCAAAACCTGAATCGGAATGGGATGAACAAGATAAGAAATTAGCTCAATTAAATGCAAAGCTATGAATGTTCTTTATTGTTTTCTTGATGCAAATGAGTTTAATCATATTTCTGCTTGCATGTTTGCTAAAAAAATCTGGGATAGACTTGAAGTCACCCATGAGGGTACTAACCAAGTCAAAGAATCCAAGATTAATATGCTTATTCATAAGTATGAATTATTTAAAATGGGTTCAGCTAAAAATATCATTGATATGTTTACAAGATTTACTAATATTATCAATGGACTAAAAAGTCTAGGAAAATCCTATGCTAATGGTGATCTTGTTAGAAAAATCTTAAGATCCTTGCCTAGATCATGGAAAGCTAAGGTTACTGCTATTCAAGAAGCAAAGGATCTCAACACATTATCACTTGAAGAGTTAGTTGGTTCTTTGATGACTCATGAGCTTCAGCAACGACAACACATTGATGAAGATGAATCAAAGAAGAAGAGACTATGGCATTAAAGAGTGCCACTCAAGATGATGAAAGTGAAGAAACTACTAGTGATAGTGAGAAAGATGATGAAATGACACTTATCTCAAAAATTTAAGAAATTTATGAAGAGAAAGAAGTTTGGAAAAAGAAAACAATTCACCAAAGGGGATCACAATAAAGAAAAGGAAAAGAATGAACCCCCTATATGCTATGAGTGCAAAAGCCTAGACATATCAGACTGAAGTGTCCATAATTAAAGAAGAATCCAAAAGAGTAAAGAAAAAGTAATGATGGCTACATGGAGCGACAGTGAAATCACAAGTTCAGAAGATGAAGAGAAATCCGAAGTTGCCAATGTTTGCTTCATGGCTGATAATGATGAGGTAAGCCCTAACTTTTTAGATGACTTTACTTTGATGAACTGCATGGTGCATTTTATGAACTTGTTGATGATTTTGCAAATTTAAGTTCAAAGAACAAAGATTTGAAAAATGAAATTAAAAATCTTACTCTTGAAAAAGAAAGAATTTCAAAGGATAATGAATCATTGCTAAAGGAAAACCAAGATTTGAAAAATGAAGTAAATAATTAAAACCAATTGTTGATAGATTTACATTAAGTTCAGAAAAATTAGAAATGATTTTAAATAATCAAAGAGCTGTTTACAATAGAGCTGGTCTTGGATACAATCCTTTTGAAAGACAAAATTTTTAAAAATATTTATGAGCATGCTGATGATTCTACTAAAATTACATGTTTTAAATATGAAAAATTAGGACACAAAGCTTATATTTGTCAAACACAAAGATAAGAAAAATATGGGTTCCAAAAGGAACCATTTTGACTAACCCTAAAGGACCCAAGAAAGCTTGGGTACCTAAGACAAAATTAAAATTGTGTATGCAGGTGTGTCTTGCAACCCGAGCAATTAAAAGACAATGGTACTTGGACAGCGGTGCTCAAGACACATGACCGGTGATGAATCACAATTCATCACTTTGGAAGCAAAAGATGGAGGTGTTGTTACTTTCGGTGATAATGGCCAAGGAAAAATAATTGGCATTGGAAAAATAGGTATCACACCTCATGCTTATATTGATAATGTTTACTTGTGAAAGGACTGAAACACAATTTACTTAGCATTAGTCAATTATGTGACAAAGGATTTAATGTTACATTTGAATCATCCTTATGCATTGTTAAAAATCCTGCTAATGAAAACATGAAATTTGTTGGTCATAGGCATGGTAATGTATATATTGTTAATTTAAATGATTTGCATGATCAAAATGTTGATTGCCTAGTTGCTACAAATAATAAAACTGATAATAGTTGGTTATGGCATCGTAGGCTAGCTCATGCAAGCATGGATTTACTATCTAAATTAATTAAAAAGGATTTAGTACATGGTTTGCCAAAACTTGTTTTTGAAAAAGATAAGATTTGTAATGCTTGTCAATTTGGAAAACAAACCCGAGTATCTTTTAAATCAAAGAATTTGGTTTCAACCACTAGACCTTTGGAGCTCTTGCATATGGATTTATTTGGTCCTACAAGAACAACTAGTCTAGGAGGAAAAAGATATGGTTTTGTTGTTATTGATGATTTCTCTCGCTTTACATGGGTTTTATTTCTAGCTAGTAAAGACGAAGCATTTTTCGCATTTCAAAAATTATTTAAAAGAATTACAAATGAAAAGAATTCTTCTGTTTTATCGATACGAAGTGATCATGGAAAAGAATTTGAAAATAAATCTTTTAAAAATTTTGTAATGAAAATGGAATTGAACATAATTTTTCTGCACCAAGAACACCACAACAAAATGGAGTAGTTGAAAGAAAGAATAGAACATTAGAGGAAATGGCGCGTACCATGTTGTGTGAAGCAATCTTCCAAATATTTTTGGGCAGAAGCTATCAACACTGCATGCTATGTTTTAAATCGTGCATTAATCAGACCTGTTTTGAAAAAGACTCCATATGAACTTTGGAAAGGAAGAAAACCTAATATAAGTTATTTTCATGTTTTTGGATGCCGATGTTTTGTATTAAATAATGGAAAAATCAAACCTTGATAAATTTGATGCTAAGTCTGATGAAGGAATTTTTCTCGATATTCTTTACATAGTAGAGCTTTTAGAATATTCAACAAAAAGACTTTAGTAGTTGAAGAATCAATTCATGTTATCTTTGATGAATCTAATGATCTTCCATCAAGGAAGAGAAAAGGTATAAATGATGCAGATGACATTGAAGATCAATTCAAGGACATCACCTTGAAGGATAAGAGGATTCAGATACACAAGAGGTAAATGAAGAAGGGAACGCTGACCTACCTGAAGCCTCACAAGGTAATGATGAATTAGAAAGAGGATGGAGGTATGTTCTTAGTCACCCTAAAGATCAAATCATAGGTGATCCAACTCAAGGTATTAGGACTAGATCTTCATTTAGAGATGATGGTAACCTCATAACGATTTTGAGATGTTTGTGGAAGCATGATAAGGATCAAATTACATATCTTAGCGGAAGTAAGATAAGGATCAAATCCCATATCTTAAAAAATTGAGTTAGCAATCTATACCCGTATTAATTTAATAGTAAGAACAATAGGGAGATTAAGAAATTGACCTTTCGTTCTCCACCAATACTACTTTGAAATCACCAAATCCTTTTGATCACTACGGACTTTCCAAACGTTCTCCAAATTATGATGAACACGAACGAGTGGGCATTCCTTTGTGTTGACCCCACATTGATTTTGATGTTTACAAAACAATTAAGCAATGATTAATTCTATTTATCAAGCTTGTTGCAGGAAAGTTCAGATGCTCTACAAGTAAGTATCTCCATGCAAAATTTTATGTGAGTATATATCCATTTTATTTTGCCACCAGATTGATATCAAATGAACATCTTTTAGTCATGGCCGTTCTTTTTGGCTTGGGAGTTAGCTATTTACCTAGCTTGCTCTTTCATTTAGCTAGCTGGCACAACATTTAGCTAACTATCAAACTTTGTTTGTGACTTGGCTGAACGGTTGATTTTTTAAGCTAGCTGGTTAGTTAGCTTGTTGCTTCGTTAGCTAGCTGGAGTTCCATTGTTTGTTACAATTGCTAGCCAAGCCGTTTCATTTTTGAGCTAGCTAGCTAGCTAGCTTGCTTCTTGTTTGGCTAGCTAGAGTTCCTTGTTAGTTAGCTTGGCCTCTTTGTGAGTTAGCTGGATTTCATTTTAGTTAACTATGGATTTGAACGCCTCTGTGCCAGCCGATTGCTTTGGGTATCAGTTAGCTAATTAGCTAACTTGACTTCCTTGATAGCTAGTTGGTTTGCTCTTTAGTTAACTATCATTCCCTGTTAACTTGTCTTGGCCGAGCGCTCATCTTTTTCAGCTGACTGGTGAGCTAGCTGATGGTTCTCTTAGCTAGCTAGCATCCCCTGTTAGTTGACTGTTTTGTTTTGGAGCTAACTAGTTTCTTTCTTAGCTAACTGTTATCTTTTCACAAGGAATCCAAGTTGAGCGCCATTCAATCTTAGTTAGCTGGAGAGTTAGCTGACCTTTGGTTTAGTTAACTGGAAAGCTAGCTCCTCACTGGGCGTATGGCTGCCTTTTTTCATTAGTTAGCTGATGAGCTAACTCTCCTGGATGGTTGCTTTATTGCCTTTTGAGCTTAGTTAGCTGGGAAGCTAACTACCGTTGCTTAGTTAGCTGAATAGCTAACTCATCACTCTCTGATGTCTCTGTTTCTCCTGGACGACCGTGAGCCATTCAAATTTAGTTAGCTGGAGAGCTAACTATCTGTTGGCTTAGTTAGCTAAGTAGCTAACTGATGGGAGTTGACTTTTTATCCTGAGCCGCATGGATTGCTTGCTAGTTAGCTGGGAAGCTAACTATTCATTGCTTTAGCTAGCCAAGGAGCTAGCTCCTCCTCTCCTGAGCCTTTTTACTCATGGCGTGTAATCTCTTGGAAGCTAGCTTGTGAGCTAGCTGAGGACTCCTTCTCTCTGGCCGACTGTCTTCATCTCTCAGCTGCCAGGAATTTATTCCAGTTAGCTGCGTTTCTGGTCATTTTGGGCGTGCTCCTCTCTCTCTACTTTATTTTGATTGCTATTTTTAGCTAGACTAACTTTTGATTTTTGAATTATGACAGAGTTCTTCCTACCTCAAATGGATTCATGCATTCAATGCTTAAGGGAAATAATCTCAACGGTTATCTTTTCTTCCCATTTTTATTTCCATTTGTTTCAATTGTCTCTAACGGATTTTTTTGCTGTTGAATTATTATATATAGCTGATATTAGAAGAAAAACATGACGAGATTTTGTAAAAGAAAAATACAAAGAGATATCCAAGAAAGAAAGCTTTTATTGCATATTTTCGGAGTGGTTGAAAGTTAGTTGATGTGCATTGAAGATTATTCATTGCTGAAAAGTCGTCCAAATCTTTTAAAGCCTTCAAGCAAATCAAGAGAGCAGCTACCACAACTTTGTTCATTTATTGCTGAAGATTTGCTACAAATTTGTAAAGTATTCTCTGAATATTTGCTCATTATAGGAGCTACTTGTCATCATTTACTTTGAATCTTTTGTAAAAGGGTTAGTGTTAACCCTTTGGTTCTTGTTGGCTTCCTTGTGCCGTTAAACAAGAGGACTAGCCTGGTAAGGCTAGGGGTTGGCTTCCTTGTGCCATTAAACAAGAGGACTAGCTAGGGAAGGCTAGGGGTTTTGGCTATCTTGTGCCTTGTAAAATAAGAGGGCTAGCCGGGGAAGGCTAGAGGTTGTAATCATTGTGATACGATTAGTGAAATTTCCAAAGGTTTTGGGGAGTGGATGTAGGTGCTGAGTTTGGCACCGAACCACTATAAAATCTCTTGTGTTTGTGGTTGTTTGATTCTCTGATTACTACCTTGTGCACTACACTACACCGCTGCAAATCAAGTTTAATTAGGGCTAAAGCACATACCTGCATAGTAATTAATTTTTAATAACCCAATTCATCCTCCTCTTGGGTTGCTACATCTGGGCAACACTTTGGGTTGTGATTGAGATCACACAACTGAGTTTCATTCACTTTGCATTCTCAGCTCATGAGATAAAGTGAAGTTGAAGGAGAGAACTCTTTGTGGTTGATCATTATCTTCCAATGTTCTTCTCTATTATTCTTCTCTTGTGAATCTTATATTCTGAGAGAATAATAAAGATAACTTCCAACTCTTGGAATTACTTTAACATATATCAATCCAACAACCAATTATTGGTTAGTTTTGATATACTTATCATGGGACGTTACGGGGGAGAGAAAGGCTCTCTCAGATCCCATATATATTTCTCTAACAACTAAATAATTTTCACATAGACTCTTCTCATGGAATATGCCTATGATGTGTTCCTAGCACACCGTATATTCTTAAATTTAAAATAATTTTAAATTTATTTTTAAATAATCATATTATTTAAAATAGAAATTAATCCAATTAATTTTTGTATGAAATTTAATTTAGAATTCTTAATTCCAAATTAAAACTCAACCCAACATAACATAAAGTTCACATAATTTAATGGAGCCATCCAGAGGAACTATGGACATTATAATTTTAAGCTTCAATAATTTTGACATTCAATTAACACCTTAATCAAAATATCAAAATTATTAATTCCAAATTACTCCATTAAAAATTTGGAACTACACTCTTAAAATTATAAAATTAATTATATTCAAAAGGATTTGAATCGTCTATTGATATAGTCACTACATATAAATCAATCCTCCATAAACGGTTCATGATTAAAGCTAGGCATTTTCAGTTAACCTCTTTAATCACATCTTTATCCATAAGTACCATTGATTCTATAATGAATAATATATTTATGATCCAATCATAAATTGAGCGCTCTTATTATTCAAGTCCCGAATCAATACTTATGGAAACCATCCATCTGACTTCTTTACAAAGGAATGGATTTCATCTTGTATATTAATATTCCCGGCTACTTATATTATTATATTTCCAATATACCAAGAATTTGATACTATGTTTCTGTGTCATTACCTGGTAAGTCAAAAAATATAATACAATAAATAGGAATCTATTAATTACTCAGAATTAAGATCGATTCACATATGACCATCATTGATTAATTTTGAATGCTCTGTTTTAACAACGAAATTTATTAGAGATTCATAATTAATCGTGTTCCAGTCTTATATAATCAAATTATATAAAGCGCTTTCATTCTGATAATCTTATTATCAATAATCCGGATAAGATCGTTTCATTCAGAATGTAATGAACCGCGCTAGTAATTTTAAATTAAAGATCTCGATTGCAACTTTAATTTATAATTACGGACAAATTTAGATTATTTTACTTAAATATTATCCTCTGCATATAACACTTATATACAATATTTAAAGTCACATTTTAAATAATCCAGGAATTTTTGATATTTATAAAGCATCATAACATGCATGCAAGTATAATATTAAAAAATTTCTTAAATATTCAGCAAAATAATAAATGTCATTTATTTATGGGCACATATCCCAATAATCTTCCACTTTCCCTAAAGCAAATGTGACATGTCTCTAAGTCCCATCCCATCAAGATGTAGCTCAAAACCTCGAGCTAGTAATGTCTTAGTAAACGGATCAGCTATATTGTTTCGAGATGCGATCTTCTCAATGAAACGTCTTCTCTACTGATAATCTCTCTCACAAGATGAAATTTTCTCTCTATATGCTTTCCTTTACGGTGGTTTCTGGGTTCCTTGGCATTGGCTACTGCTCCACTATTGTCACAGTAGAGTTTAACTGGTTCATGCATATCTAGAATAACTTCTAGATCTGTCAAGAATTCTCGAAGCCAGACTGCCTCCTTAGCTGCTTCACAAGCTGCTTATATTCAGCCTTCATGGTTGAGTCAGTAATGCAGATTTGCTTGACGCTTCTCCATATAATGGCTCATCCTCCCAAAGCGAACACCACTCCAAAAGTAGACTTCCTAGAGTCTCTATCTGATTAAAAATCAGAATCTGTATATCCAACAGGAATCAAATCCCTACTGGAATATACCAGCATATAGTTTCTCGTACGCCTCAGATATTTCAGAATATGCTTGACTGCAACCCAGTAATCCAATCCTAGGTTTGACTGGTATCGGCTAACCACTCCCACTGCAAAGCAGATGTCGGGTCTTGTACACAACATTGCATACATCAAACTACCAACTGCCAAAGCATAGGGAATCCGTCTCATATCTTCCTCCTCTTGCGGTATTTAGGACACTGCTCATTAGAAAGATGAACTCCATGTCGAGTAGGTAAATTATCTTTCTTAGAGTTTTGCATCACAAATCTGACAAGCACCTTGTCAATATACGATGCCTGAGACAATGCCAAAAGCCTATTCTTGCTTCTCCCGTATAATTTGGATGCCAAGAATGTAGCTTGCTTCTCCCAAATCCTTCATTTGGAATTCACTGACTAGTCAGTTCTTTATTTTGGACAGAGATCCTACATCATTCCCAATGAGTAAAATGTCATCCACATAAAGAACTAAGAAGACCACTTTATTTCCTTCCTTTTGCTTATAGACACAAGGTTCACCTAAATTTTGTTCAAAACCATAAGATTTTATGGCTTCATTAAATCTGATGTTACAAGATCTAGAAGCTTGCTTAAGCCCATAAATGAACCTTTGTAATTTGCAGACTTTCTGCTCTTGGCCTTTAACCACAAAACCCTCTGGTTGGACCATATAAATAGTCTCTTCAAGATGGCGGTTCAAAAATGTCGTCTTGACATTCATTTGCCATATCTCATAATCATAATGAGCAGCAATGGACAAGAGAATCCGAATGGATTTTAGCATGGCTACTAGCAAAAAAGTATCTTTTTTGACCCCAGATTGATTTTGATGATTACAAAATAAATTAAGCAATTCTAAGATTGATACAGGAAAGTTCGGTCGCCTTGCAAGTAAGTATCTTCATGCAAAATCGACTGGTAAGAAAGTACTTTGCTTTGAATATGATTATTAGCTTGGAGTTAACTGGCTAGCTAGCTTGTTAGTTTGTTTAGTTAACTGGCACGCCTTTCAGCTAGCTGGGATTGTCTCACAGTGCATGGGCCGAACCGTCTTGAAATTTAGCTAGCTGTCTATCTAGCTTGTTAGCTAGCTGAAGCTCTTTCAGCTAACTAAGGAACTTGTCTCAGAAAGCTGACCGAATTTCACTTTATTTCAGCTAACTGATGAGTTAGTTTGTTACCTAGCTGGAGCCCTTTCAGCTAACTAAATTTTCTGTCACAGTTGCCTGGCCGAACGTCACTTTATTTTAGTTAACTGGTGAGTTAGTTTGTTAGCTAGCTGAAGCTTTTTCAGCTAACTAAGGAACTTATCTCAGGTGCCTGGCCGAACGTCCCTTTATTATAGTTAACTGGTGAGCTAGCTGGTTAGCTAGCTGGAATTCATTTCAGCTAACTAAAAATTCTGTTACAGTGGTTCGGCCGAACACCCTTCAATTCTAGCTAGCTGGTTGGATGTCTTGTTAGTTAACTGTAACTCCTAGCTAGCTGACGTTTCTTTTAGTTAACTGCTTAGCTAACTGTTTCATCCTGGAGCTAACTGGTTAGTTAACTACTTTTCACAGGGAACGTTGCAGCCGAATGGATTTAAATTTTAGTTAACTGGAGAGCTAGCTGCCGGTTGGCTAGTTAGTTGGAGAGTTAGCTACTTTATTCAGTTGACTGGCTGCCTTTTTGCTCAGTTAGCTGGAGAGCTAACTAAGCTGGACGGATGGCTGAGTGTTTTTGCATCTAGTTAGCTCGTGAGCTAACTGGCCACTCTTTAGTTAGCTGTTCAGCTAACTAGCTATCCTGCTGCCGTTTGGATTTCAAATAGAGTTAGCTGGCGAGTTATCTGCCGAGCTAACTAACGTGCTGTTCTTTTGCTGTGTTGTCTCTGGTTAGCTAACTGATTAGCTAGCTAGGGGTTATTACTTTACTCTTGGACGATGGCATTCATTTCTCAGCTACCTGGAGCTTCTTTCTTCAAGACCACCGCCGCCTAAAGCTCTTTCTCTCTCTCTTTCTCTCTCTCTATTACTATTTCAAGCTATTGTTAACTTTTAATTTTTGAATGTTTACTGTGCTCATCCTTCCTCAAATGGAGATCTGCATTCAATGCTTAAGAGAAACATGTTTAACGGTTATATTTTCTTCCCATTATTATTTTTATTTATTTCTTTTGTATCTAACGGATATTTTCTTGTTAGATGATTATAAATAGCTGGGATTAGAAGCACACCTTGACGACGACGACGATGATTTTTGAAAAGAAATTTCTAAGAGAGAAAAATCCAAGTAAAGAGCCTTCATTAAATATTTGTTGAGTGGTTGCTGTGCATTCAAGCTCATTCCTTGCTCCGAAAGGTCGTCCGAATCATTGAAGCTTTTCAATCATTCAAGACTTCAGCTGCTTCAACCGAGTTCATTTATTGCTGAGTTTATTGCTTCAAAAAGTTGTAAAGTATATTCTGAATATTTGCTCTTTGTAGGAGCTTCTTCTTTACATACTCTGATTATCTTGTAAAAGGGTTAGTGAACCCTGGTTTGTTGGCTTCCTTGTGCCATTTAAACAAGAGGACTAGCCTAGGTTTGGCTAAGGGTTCTTGGCTTCCTTGTGCCGTGAAACAAGAGGACTAGCCCAGGTTTGGCTAGGGGTTTTTGGCTACCTTGTGCCGTATAAACAAGAGTGCTAGCCTGGTTCGGCTAGAGGTTGTAATCCTTGTGATACGATTAGTGGAATTCCCAAAGGTTTTGGGGAGTGGATGTAGGTGTTGAGTTTGGCACCGAACCACTATAGATTTCTGTGTTTGTGATTGCTTGTTTTTGTGTTGATATTATTCTGTGCACTCCACTTCACCGCTGCAAATCAAAATTAGGGTTGAAAGCACATTTATCTGCATAGCAATTAAATTATTTTTTAAAATAACCCAATTCACCCCCCTCTTGGGTTACTATATCTGGGCAACAAGTGGTATCAGAGCAGCGTGCTCTTGATTTCTATAGCTTTGATTAGCTTGGAGCCAAAGATCAATAGTAATCCCAATGAGTTCCATGTTGATTGAGGGACAATCAACTAACAGACCACCTTTGTTCAATGGAACAAACTACACATATTGAAAAGCACGAATGAAAATCTTCATTCAAGCACTAGAT
Source organism: Calamus simplicifolius (assembly GCA_900491605.1). Lineage (NCBI taxonomy): Eukaryota > Viridiplantae > Streptophyta > Magnoliopsida > Arecales > Arecaceae > Calamus > Calamus simplicifolius. Next base: position 538,563 of record UESW01004576.1, on the reverse strand, counting down.
TATGATTTATGGGGAATCATAATTAATGGACCTCACACACCCACTATTATGATTGAAAATATCAATATTGCTAAACCTGAATCTGAATGGGATGAGCAAGATAAGAAATTAGCTCAATTAAATGCTAAGGCTATGAATGTTCTTTATTGCTCGCTTGATGCAAATGAGTTTAATCGCATATCTACATGTATGTCTGCTAAGAAAATATGGGATAGACTTGAAGTCACCCATGAGGGTACAAATCAAGTCAAGGAATCCAAAATAAATATGCTTGTTCATAAGTATGAATTATTTAAGATGGACCCTGTTGAAAATATCACTGATATGTTTAGTAGATTTACTGATATCATTAATGGTTTGAAAAGTTTGGGAAAATCTTATGCTAACAGTGATCTAGTTAGAAAATTTTTAAGATCTTTACCTAGATCATGGGAAGCAAAAGTGACAGCTATACAAGAAGCAAAAGATCTCAACAAATTATCACTTGAAGAGTTGGTTGGTTCTTTGATGACTCACGAACTTCAGCAACGACAACATATTGATGAAGATGATTCAAAGAAGAGAAGGACCATGGCATTGAAGAGTGCAACTCAAGAAGATGAGAGTGAAGAAACCTCAAGTGATAGTGAGAAAGATGATGATATGGCACTTATCTCAAGGAAATTTAAGAAGTTCATGAAGAAAAAGAGATTTGGAAAAAGAAAGCATTTTGTCAAGGGAGATCATAGCAAAGAAAAGGAAAAGAGTGAACCTCCAACATGCTATGAGTGTAAGAAGCCTGGACACATCATACAAGATTGTCCACTGTTAAAGAAGGCATCTAGAAAAATAAAGAAAAAGGCAATGATGGCCACTTGGAGCGACAGTGAAGCTACAAGTTCAGAAAATGAAGAGAAAACTGAAGTTGCTAATGTTTACTTCATGGCTGATAATGATGAGGTAAGCCCTAATCTTTTAGATGATTTTACTTTTGATGAGCTGCATGGTGCATTTTATGAACTGATTGATGATTTCACAAATTTAAGTTCAAAGAATAGAGATTTGAAAAATGAAATCAAAAATATTACCATTGAAAAAGAAAAGTTTTCAAAGGAAAATGAATCATTGTCAAAACAAAACCAAGATTTGAAAAATGAAGTGAATAAATTAAAATCAATTGTTGATAGATTTACACTAAGCTCAGAAAAATTAGAAATGATTTTAAATAGTCAAAGAGCTGTTTACAATAGAGCTGGACTTGGATACAATCCTCTTGAAAAACAAAAATTTCTAAAAATATTTATGTGCATGCTGATGATTCTACTAAAATAACATGTTTCAAATACGGAAAATTTGGACACAAAGCTTACATTTGTCAAACACAAAGATAAGGAAAATATGGATCCCAAAAGGAACTATTTTGACTAACCCTAAAGGACCCAAGAAAGCTTGGGTACCTAAGAACAAAAGTTGAAATTGTGTATGCA